>JAVQKI010454127.1:0-5000 GCA_036025975.1 Nematalosa erebi | reverse complement strand
CAGCATCCACCACTGGTGAGCCCTGAGTGGTACAGTACACATTCCTCTCCCCCTCTCTCTCTCTTACATGTTTCAGATGCTCCATTTTAATTGCCATGAGTGTGTACAGTGTCTGTTATTATGAAACTGTATTGACTCTGCTCTGGGCCCTCTCTTTATCCACGTGACCCTCCCATCCTCCTCCTCCCACAGGCCCTGCTGCTGTCCTGCCTCGCCGAGGGCCCGGTCATCCAAGTCCCATCTGCAGAGGTGGACTTTGGCAGCATCCCGGTGCTGACTGACGTCCCCAGGCCACTGCAGCTGTCAAACCGCTCCCCCATCCCGGCTCGCTTCCACGCACAGATGGTAGGTCCTGTCCCCCTGACACCAAAGGGGCGAACCTGACGATGCATCTTTAGCACCGTGTCTCTTTTTTTGTGACTCTCGGAAAATTAGCCAGCAACCAGTTGTCCTTTGCTAATGTTTCTATCTGCTCTCTCCAATCTTATTTAAACTACCTTTGTTTTGTCTAATTCATTTCCAAATTAATTAAGTGCACAAGGGCTCAGAGGATTGGCTGAGTGGCTAGTTGGCTTTGTAAATAATAGGCTGCCTAGTTAGATTAAAATCGCTTTCAACAGCATGGCTGGCGTCAGTGGCCCAGCCTTCCTGTTCCCCTCTCACTTTACATGGCATACTCATAGTGAATCCACACAGATACTTGTGGGAGACCTGCCACTTATCCCCCAGGCTGGCCCCGATATTGTCATCGTGTTCCATCAGGGGCTGCCTTTGCCGGATATGCACTGCATCGGAATGGATCCTCGGAAATCAGAGACTGGAAATGACATGTCTTAAGAGCAGCGTGGCGAAACGTGATACCGTCAGAGCAGATGTCATTACACTCCCTTACGCAGATCACTGTCACGTCGACCAACATCAAGTGCTGTTGAACATGATTTTTAAACATTAACATGACTGCACCATTATAGCGTTGTGCTGGGCTGGTTGCTTGAGATTTATGTCTGTGATCCCAAATGCTGGTCTTTATTTAGCAATTTATTCAACCTACTAGGTACATAATAATGATGCATACCTGCAATCCCAGAACAAGGAATTTGAGTATCATTTCAGAGGTTGATATAGCACGGCAATGTATTTTTGATCTATGACTGTCACCAACCCAAGGTTATTACAAGACAGACAGATTCACAGATAATGAAAATCATTTAAAGCTAGCATTCAAAGCTGGCGATACACACAAAAATGGACATCAGAGAAGACTGTCATCGACATGGTGATGAGGATGAACAGACAGTGACAGGTTCATCCTAAGACCTGGAGCATCTTGAGTTTCTAGTCAATCAGTTCATACAATTCCCACAAACAACACTGAGGAACAAAGCTCTGAGCTCAATGTTTGATGTTTCTTTTTTTTCTCTTGACAAATTATTTCTTTTCTGGTATGTGGTAAGACCTTGAGACAGGAGAAATAGGGAGTTGTCTTGATGCTTAGAGAGCATTGGGTAAGAGCCATGGAAACACTGAACTCTGTCAGAAGAATTGAGAGTGAGTGGGGCGACTAGGCAGTAATTTATGCGTGCTACAAAAAAGTTCTATTTTCTTCCCCGTCCCACTTTTCTCAGCTCATTCAGAGCTTTGGTGGAACTAGACAGGCTTTTGGAAAGCAATCAAGAGCTAGATTGCACTACTGACTGTGCAGTATTCAAAGGAGGACGAGTCGCTTTCTCCCCACTCCTCCTCCAAAAATTGTTCCACAACAACATTGTGCTTTGAAAAGATTATAGCCACTGTGGTAGATGGTGCATAGATAATTACAGTAGAGGCATCTGATAGATATCAGCATTGAATAGCACATGCAGCAAAACGAGATACTGTATGAAAACATACATCTTTTTTTTTGCCTCTCCTTTCCTCCTCTCTTCTTGTCTCCTCCACCACCTTTAGTGACTGAGTGCAACAACTCATGAACAAAGGGAATACAAGAAGAGCAGAGATAAGTCTATCTGTAGGACATAACTTCACCTCTCCGCCCCTGTCTTTTCACTCGGGTGGCATTCAGATGCACACGTGCTGATAACTGTCACCGCCTCCACAGAGCTGTCCCGATCGCCTGATGAGATTTATCTTAAAACTGCCAAGCCCAGGAAATTTTCTCTGACCCTGTCTTCTCCTCTAAACACTGAAGACCGTGCACGTTGATAAGGCGAGAGTTTTTACGAAGGCATTTTCAAGCATCGATCGATTGAGATTCTTCTGGAATCGCATTACACGTGGCTGGATGTTGTGGCGGTAAGCCAGCAGGCCCTGACGGCTGGCTCGAGATGCTGAAAGAATAAGGAAGATTTGAAAACATGCTTGCATTTAGTTTTTTTATTCAGTTTCTGTAGCAAAGGACAGAGTGTGGCAGGGGAAAAAAAACAATCCTATTGGGCTTGAGACACTGTTTCTGAGGTTTGTTTCCTCCTCCTCCCCCTCGTACCGGTTGTACTTCAGAGCAATCAATGGCATTAAGTCTGTTTAATGCAGGTCTGATCTGATTATTGAAATTTCAGCCCTGCTCGTTCTTTGCTCAAATTCCATTCTCAAGGGGAGACCACCCAGCCCCCAGCCTCCCGATCCACCTCCCTATCGACCAGCTCGACTTTCTCTACCCTCTCTCTTTAAGATAAAGGCTGAGAAAGTGATCTATGACTCCCAGGTGACTCAGTGGACCCAGTGGTCTCACTGCGGCTTGGATTATTCCCTCTCAATTTTCTCTCGTCCGTGGGGGCCGCCACTTGCATCGAGTCGTGTGTGTGCGTGATTGTGAGTGGGTGTGTGTGTGCGTGTGCATCATCGAGATTTTTTGACAAGGGCAGCGTTTGTCTTTGCGGTGGTTGGATCATAGAGGACTCCCCCTTTCTCTCTCAACCCGCCATCCTGGATATAATTGGCCTAGAGCAGACTCTGAGCTGTAAATGAGAACCAAATAGAGGATACACAGAGGGTGTCCCTTCCTACAGAACAGTCATTACCCTACCCGAGTCCTGCTGCTCATTTAACTCCGAACGACAGGGTTGGTGTGCGTGTGTGTGTGTGTTGGTGCAGGGGGAGTTCACTGATTCTTTTTTTGTGGATGCCCTCGATCTGTCCGGCACGTTGGCAGAGACGGAGGAGAGATGGCCCACCCCGTGTGGCGCTCTCAGTATAAACACGGGCTTCAGATGAAGAGGACGTTTTTTTAAAGGGCACTTTGCAGCCCTTATGAAGCTGATACTGTTAAATATTAAGCACCTGCTTTGCTTCACGACGTTAGGACAGGTGTCCCTCAGCCTTTTATCTCCTGCTTGGTTATTCAAGTCATTTTGTTGCAATCTCCCCTCAGATTCTCACTATTTTTAAACCCCATCTGCTGTGTCTGTGATGCTCAACCAGCAATCATCATGGCCCATCCCTACCCTACCCCACAGCAGAAGGTACATCCTCCTTAGACTCAATCTGTGCCTCTCAGCCAACAGCTTATCCCCTCTACGGTGAAACTTAACAGATGTGAACATAAAAAAATATTTGTAGTTTTTGATTGATGGCAATAAGAGATTCTTTGTACAGACTGGTGATGAGCGTTTCAGGCTTAAGTTGTTGGAACTGTTTAGGGTAAGGCGATCAGGTTGTCCTGTGGCCATCCAACGCTTTAATTTCTGCAGTGGCACTCGACGCAGAGAGCTAAGCGCTCGCAAGACAGAGATGCTGCGCTTATGATGAATGTTGCTCCCTTCTCTGAAAACGCTTCTGATAACTCCAGTAGCTGCGTCCCATAGATAAATAAAACACTATCAATCAACGCACTCGGCAGTCTTGAGCTGTTTTTCTCCAGCCTGAATAACATGCCCTATTGGAATTAAAAGGTAATGTGTGAACCATTAGTCAGCTTGCTGTCATTATGGAAATTGATTTTTATCCCCCTCCTTTCTTGCTCTCCTTCTCTCGTTCTCTCCCTCTGTCTCACTCTCACTCTCTCTCTCTCTCTCTCCCTCACCATCTCTCTCTTTCTCTCCCTCTCTATCTTTTCACACATTGAAGTAAGGCAATATGACAGGCTGAGATGCCCATAAGGTGCTGGTATATTTGCTCATGTTTAGCAGATGGAAGAAAGCTTGGGATTCTGTCATGCTGGAATTGACTTTACAAGGCAATTTATACACAATTTGTCTATGAGGTTTTTGAGGTATTGTTGAAAGGAAAAAAGAAAAATTGCAGTTCCCCTCAAGAATTTTGAGGGCTGTGTAAAGAAACAAATGCTGAAATGCTCTCGCTCTCTTTATATGTTTTAAACACACACACATACACACACACACACACACACACACACACATACACACATATTCACATAGTCAAACACACAAACACACACACACACACACACACACACACACACACACACACATACTCACACTGCTGTTTTTCCCTCTGTATCCTCCTTGATCTGATAACGAGACTCTCCCTCAATTGTCTTATTGCCTCCATTAGCAGGTTTGCACTTGTGCTAAAATTGATAAGACGATTCGTGGAACTCTCACACATCGGCTTCCTCTTCCTCGAGGAGCCTCCCTAGAGATGCTCTTCGACAGTAGGGGTGCCTTAGGAGTCGGAGGCACAGATGTGTGTGTCACTACACTATCTGCTTGTTTTGAAATCTTCTCATTAAGGTTGGGGTAGAGGTAGAGGGGAAGATTTTCTTGTCTCCTCAGAGAGAGAGAGAGAGAGTGTAAAAATGACCTGAGGCCAGGCTTGAACCTGGGTCAACTTCTCATTCCAATTTGAAGAATAGATTGTAGTTCAAGAGAATCTAACACATTCTTGCTACATGGATAACAGCTCTTTGCAAGCATTTTAAAGGTGGTGTTGAACTCAACTGACTCAATCCAAATGTTAGTGTCCTGTAAATTTTCTATTCTATGTAAAAAATTATTGTATATAACAATACTCTTAAAAATAATCTTCATTTTTATACTGCCCAG
>JAVQKI010454117.1:0-13771 GCA_036025975.1 Nematalosa erebi | reverse complement strand
CACACACACACACACACACACACACACACACACACACACACACACACACACACACACACACTGCCCCTTTACCTTGGCTCGGGAGGTACTGATGTTCTCGATATTCTCAATGCTGCTGATGCAGTTGTTTTGCACCTTGCTGCACGCCAGCCGGATGTAGTCCCAAAAACTCCTCTGGCCATCAGAGCTGAACCAGCTGCCTGGACCTGCTCCAGGAAAAATGCAATAGAGTACATGCACATACTACGCTACTGTGCAAACAAACACACACATACACGCACACACACACACACACACACAAGCATGGCATCATGCCCTAATACCCACCAGCAGATGGGCTATAAATTAACTATATTTGCATTAGATTAAAAAACAACACAAATTATATTCATCAGCACCAAACATCAAAACAAGATGTGTATATAATCCTATGAATGTGGCTATGCTTGTGTTGTAGGAAACACCAGCGCCTTCAGCCGCTACGCTACCTTTGAATCGGTGGCTGAGGATGTGCTCCAAGATGGCAGCAAAGTTGACAAACTCTTCGCACGAGTCATCGATGGGCTCTGCTGTGTACTTCTCAAGGAGCGTCTTCACTGAGAACCTACAGACAAGTGTGAATGAGAGAGAGAGAGAGAGAGAGAGAGAGAGAGCGCAACAGAGTGAAGCAGATGGAAAGACGAGAGACAAAAAGACTACATATATTAGGCTACTGGTGGCAGGCAGTAGGCCCACAGAGGAATAACAAAAGGATAAAGCTAACTGGATATTTGATGATACTTTTTATGGCTGGAAAAGAGCTTGCCCAGTTGCCCAGTGAGGGCAGCTTCACAGCTGGAGAATCTGTGGCCTCCAGTAGCCCAGCCAGGCCTGCTTTGTCCTCACCCTCCACAGGACGGGCATTTTTGGGAGCGACGCCACCAAGTGTGACTGAGGTCACCCCCAATTGTCTTGTGTGCAGCACAATGCCCCCTTCACAGTGCCCCCTGGCAGAATTATCAGGGCTAAGGCAACAATCAGTGCCCTTGTGCCCCCACCAGTGGGCTGATGACACTGTCGGCGTGGAGACCTTTGTCTGAGCTGCTGGGTTCCAAGACCCCTGGTCTTGCTTTTAAAAGAACACTGCCATGATCAGAGAATGACCGAATCTCTCTCTCTGTCTGTCTCTCTCTCTCTCTCTTTCTCCCTCTCCCTTTTTTGTCCATCACACACACACACACCCACACGATCATGTACACACTCACACACACTTTCAACCCACCCCCTTTTTACGTGTGGTGGCCTGATCTATTTAGGGCTGTTCCTCGCTGTTTAGAACCGTTTCGTCAGTCCACCTCCCCACCTAGCACTCTGACCCGACCTCGGCACAAAGCAGGAGGCACGCGACAGGCGCGGCATGCCAATCTCCAAGCCTCCTCCTCGGTAGCCGAAAAGGAATCCGCTGGGACAGCAGCATTTTGTGCTTTTTTTCCCCACCCCCCGTGGGCGAAAGTGGCTTTCTACTTCCTCCACATCCTCTCAGACTGTCCCCCATGGGCAACACCAGCATCACCGAGGGGAAGACGGCCCTGTCTGTGGGCCGCTCGTCAATAGCCAGGGGTAAGACCACCATCTCCATGGGCGGCTCGTCCATCTCACGTGGCGTCACCACCACCTCCATGGGTGACTCCACCATCAAACGGGACAAGACCACCATCTCGCTGGGCAGAGCGAGTTTCAGCAGGGGCACCACTACCACCTCCTTCCGAAAGGCATTGATGCCAAAGCGAAGGACCACTTAGATTTACAAAAAAAGAAAAAGGAAACGCAGACACAGACATAGGGGCAAAGGGGCAATGAAAACATCGACCGACAAACAGGAGCCAGACGCTCCCAAGGAAAAGGCATCTCTCTTGATGAGAAAGACCTCGTTCATCCAAGGAAAAACCTCCATACTGAAAACCAGGAAGACCATCTCCTGGGGAAGGACATCTGTTTCCCGGAGCAAGACCAAGGTCAGGAGGGGGGAGATGGGTCTGGCTGTGGGCACAACCACCCTCAGCCATGGTGACAACACAAGCTCCCTTAGCAGGGCCACCATATCCAGGGGAGAGAAGTCGGTGACTGTGGTCAAAACCTCGGTCAAAAGGGGCAGGGAGTCTCAATGGAACATTTACTGGAACTTTAACCTGTGACTGCTTCAGACATGCACACAAGCACATGCACACGCATGCACGCACGCACACACACATACACACACACACACACACACATAGACTGGAGGATGTAGATACTTCCATTATTTCTGATGAAGTCTACATCACACAAGTGGTATGTATGATGAGATAAATGCTAAAGCAAGCTAATCCAAGCTTAAGCCAAGACCTTGCAGCAAACGTCAAGATGACAAGCATATCAGACTTTCGAGTGACCTGTAGGATGATGTCTGACCAATCTGCTGTCAAAAAGAGAAATTGTCTGAAGAACGCATGATGTTTAGGAACCTCCCTCTGAATAATATTCTAATTCGAAGGCAATGTCATGTGCTTGGAATGAGTGGCCAGCTGTTAGTGTGTGCTGGGTGAGGGCGTGAATGAAGCAGCTGGTTTTACAACAGCCGACGTTAACAAGAGGGCATCAGTGTTGAGTGGGATGGAAAACCGCTTGGTACTCAGTGTTAAATCACAAGTACCCTTGAATTCAGTGGGCTTTAGTATGTTTTCTAGTGCCTTGTTCACATAAAGAAAGTTGAAATGTAAGTAAGTTGGAAGCATCGTTGTATTGTTATTGCAAGGCCAACAGAGCAGAAGAAAAATTAGCACATCACTTGAAAGCTATTAGTACAATACAAGGATACACCAATTCCAGATTTAGGGAAATTTGTTTAGCATGTTTGGTGTTTCTTTTGCCTTTCTAAACTGCTTAGCCTGCTTATGAGATAGTAGAGGAAAAATCCTGAATAGAAAACTCCCAAAGAAATAATTTTTAAATTAAAATTGATTTGAAGAAACTTCTTAAAATAATGGTCAGTCATGACATCATGAAACGGTATTGTCATGGAAGATCTAAACACCATATATGACTGTTGCCTGTGTGCATGCCTTTCAGATTGGTCCAAAAGATGGGGGAAATTGACCATGTCTAGTATTGCTTGGCAACTGATGATACCAGTTAGAGGCTATGTGAGACAGTGTTAGACTTTGATCTCTGAGCTGATGATAAATATATAAGCCTTTGCTCTATTGATGAGTACAGTATACTGTAGCTCCAAAGGCTGCCTCTTCACCACCAGAGAGCAGTTCTGCAGGGTACAATGCTACAGGATCCAGTGATGTCACCACTGATTGTCCACTGTACAATGTGGCCCTCACTGTGTTCCACGGTGGCACCCCAGCATCGGGGACAATGAGGTCCACTGTCCCACCTACCCCCAGCTCCGGGCCGCGGCCTCCTACGGCAGCCTCTGTCCATTCAGGGCGCTCAGGGGTGGTATGTGGCCTAGCCGATCCCACGTACGACGGCTCAACAGGAGCATTATGCTACCGGTGGGCTGCGCTGTCCGCGTTTAGCATTCTGGTCCTAGTGCAGTCGCTTCCCTCTGCTTTCTCTCTCTCGCTCCCTCATTTTGTCTCCGTCATTCTCTCTTTCTTTGTCACACCCGGAGAAGGCACACTGCACGGGTGTGCTGCTGCCACTCGGGCATGCAATGAGCCGCGATATTCGCTGAAGTTCCCCTGCCCTGGAACTCCCCCAACTCCCCTTCCCAAAAAAAAAAAAAAACTGAAAAAGACAAGAAAAATTGGAAAAACAAAAAACTGGTGTTGATCTTTCAGGCTGGCTTAGGGGCGCCTAACAGCCTGACGTTCCATGGGGAACACCAGCATCACCGAGGGCCGGACGGCCCTCAATCTGGGCAACACCTCCATCAAACGAGACAAGACCAAGATCCAGATGGGCAGCTCGTCCATCAGCCGGGGAAAGAGCACAACGTCGCTGGGAGGTTCCACCATCACCAGCGGCAAGACCAAGATATCCATGGGAGGTGCCTTCTTCACCCGAGGAACCAAAACCACATCTTTCCGAAAGGCATTCCTGCCTAAGCGGAAAACCCTCTAACCACCAAGGGGGAATCTTGGAACAGGGAATAGTGGTTGGGTGGGGTGGGTTGGGGATGGGGATGGTCGGGGGTGCAGAAGGTAACAATTACTGGTGTGACAGTTAAATAATAGGAAAACACGTATTAGGCCAAGAGGAAACAAATATGTAACACCTTTACCAGGAACTGCCGCTAAGGATTGTCTGCTTTCATCTTCAGCTGAACATGACTCTTTTTGCCCTTAATTACCCAAGGATTGATTTGCCATGGACCAGGATTGTTCTCTTTTCAAATTGTGATTCCACTGGATTTTACAAAGAGAACAGGTTAGTATCTTTGTATTCTTTGCATTTCTGCTTCCAGACATTCAAATAGTTTTTTTAAGCCAGAAAACCTTGTTAAAGTGCTTAAATTGCACCTTGTGTCCGCAGAGAAGTTATATATAGGGTTGGATAAGCTTTCTGAGATGCTTACTTTGCTTTCACTTTCCTTTTCTTTATCTGGTATCATTACAGAGCATTTGAACTGACTCATCGGCACATGAATCATTCACTTAGCTGCTTGGGAAAGCATTTTTCATCCTATAAATCCTGACAGCAGCAGTCTAGGACTGAAGTATTGTTGGGTGTGGACTGTATCTTCCACAGCGGCTTCTCTCAAATGTTGCTCTATTTGTTTGGGCTATTCTAGCTGGAAGGGAAGAGATCCCGTTGAGAGTCAGGCTTCTATTTCCTCATGAGACCACAAAGGAACATGTTTTTCCTAGCTGCTAGTCCCCATCAATAATATTCTGGCTTTTCAGATTCTGGCCCAGCTGATGGATGGGTATGTCATATATGTATCGGCCCACTGTATCACAAAGAAAATCTGTGTTTTCTGTAGGATACACAGAATAATCATAGATGTTGATCTGGAACTATACAGTTACAAATGAAATACAGACTGTCACAAGGAGTCACAGTAAAATCGTTGATCTGTGAGGGCCTGGATTCATGTGAGTTTTCCTGACATGAAAACCAACAATCTGAATAGGATTAATATAAGGGACTGTTAGGTTAGTTTGCCAGTGGTCATACAATGGAGATTAATTTTGCAGGGTTGAAACTTGGTGAAAATAAGGGATTATCAGAATTTTTTTATGCATTTCATGGGGGTGTGAGACAAGAGGGCGGGTTTCGAATAGCTGGCATGCCTAAGATGCAAATAGGCCTGTCGGCCTCAGCAAGATGCTCTTGGTACGATTTGTCACTGAAAAACAAATGGGCAGCCATGTAACAAATGTCTTTTGTGCCCTCCCAACTCGCCCACTCTGGTCCTCGGCCAGTACTTAGTGGCACTGTGTGTTAAAATGCACGCTGTACAGTCAGTCTTCAGACCACTCACCCACTACTGCAATTTTATATGTATACATATACTGTATATGTGAGCTGGTGGCCAGCTGGATTGATGTTAAAATAATGTCTGTGTGCAGAATTCTTGTGGGGTTTTGTTAATAATCTTTATTGTATATTCATGATGATATTTTCAATATTGTACTTCTAGTCTTGAAGTGAAAATGCCCAAAGTGCTGACTGTCAGTCTACGCCCCTCGCTTCCGGAGCATCCTAATTATCCTCTCTTTATCTTTCACCTCTTTCTCCCTCTCTCTCTCTCTCTGTCTGTCTGGTTCTCCATTCTCCACTCACTTCTTTCCTTTTATCTCTCTTCCTCTCTTTCTCCTTTAGCAGGATGTGCAGGACCAGTTCACTTTGGGGCTCAGCGCTTGGGCCCCGGCCTCTCCTGCTGTTCTGTGCTGGTGGGTGTCTGTCAACAACGCAGGGAGACGTGTGGGTGGGCTTCCCTCTGAGTCTGGCCAAAGGACAGGTGGTGCCTTTGTCAACAAAGGGACCTATCTGTCCATTCAAAGATGGAGCATAGTTGTCTCCTTGTCTCCAAAGGAATATTAAGACTGGATGTCAGAAACACTCCCACAGTCATTACTATGAGTCTGGTTTTGTTTTATGTAAACAGCCCCCCCCCCCTTAAACAAGAAGACTGCAACTGCATCAGCACCCTGAGAAAAACCATGAACCCCACTGGCATGGCTATATATAAGCATAATATGTTGTTTTAGGATGCCCACATAACCCCAAGACATAAGAAACTTGTGATTCACGCCCAAATGATACAAAGTGTTTTGTGTATGGTCTGTGCAGATCTGGAGCTATAATTTCTAGGACTGGACACGTTTCAGAGCCAGGTGTAACATGAGGTGGTAAAATGCATGTGTATGAGGGTAGGAGCTTGGGAAGTGGATGAGAGAGATTTCAGAAACGAGTTAGACGACATAGTCAGTGTGATGGAAGGAAAAAGATGTTTAAGGAAGTCGAATGGTTAGGGAGATATGGGAGATTCTGAAAAGAGGACTAAAAAACAATTGAAATTGCATGAAGATTGTATCAGCAAGTCATTAAAGGTATTAGTAGACTGCACTTGATAGAATGTGCATGATTTCATTTTAGCTTACATGTACAGTACATGTTTGCCAACATTCTGTGTATATCCATAGATCTAAGCTCTTGCGCTGGCCTTATTAGCATAATAACTGTTAGCCCATGCTATGAGGAGCAGAGGTTAAACTTGCAAAGCAAACAACAATGCATGACATTTGGGCTGTTTGGCCACATTGATTTTGCTCTTTTCACTGTAAGTGCTTACAAGAGAGCTGGCTGAGTAGGTTTTTATACCTCGCTTACAATGGACAATAGGACAGCCTCTTAAGAGTGTATGAAAGGAGGTTTTATGTGGAAATGGCAGGGTGAAGCGAGACAGGGATTAGCAATGGCCAGAGAGGGTAAACAACAGGAGGTGATGGAAGACAGAAAGGCAAAAGATAAAAATGAAGAATGAAAAGAGGGCACTGTCACACTCTTGGTTCTCCCTTTCTACTGTGGACTGAGCTCAGGGGAACCGTCTGACCATGCTATCTCTGAGCCAATTCCATACTATCTTTGTCACTTGGAACCTCTATAGTCCAACAGATGTTGTTGTAGATGAGCAATGTATCAAAGCTCCTCCGTAAGGCCATACTAAGAAATACTCTCACTGTTTCTTGACTAAACTTAATAAATAGCTATAAAACTTCATGTGGCTGCTGTTTTGAGAGAGAATATTCATTTGAAAAGTTGTTTGAAAGGGCAGGGGTTACATGTGTTCGTTCTGGAACACTAACTATACCATTTATGTTTCTCAGGTTCTCCATGCCAGCGTCTGCTGTGATCACTTGGAAAAGTTCTCTGCAACGTCATAGGCTTCTTTATAATGACCTCTCTCTTTATTTCAAGGTTCCCAACCACTAAAAATGGATCTAAACTAATATGATTAGAAACGAATAGAGCAAAACAATTATATTAAGTGGTCGAAAGAATACCAAAACCACTCAAAATTTTACGGAAGTCAAAAAAAAATGCAGACATCAGCGGACAACAAAAGTTTTGTCTCTAGCTGAAAAATGGGAGACAATTACAGCTGGATGGCATAACAACCTGAAGACTTTCCCTTGGCCTGGAATAAGACGACACACAAGGACATTTCAAGTTGGATTTGCAAACAGAAATCTCTCTACAGGTGCAATTATAGTTCCATAAAATCTCACTTAATAGTCACAGCCACACTGTGGTCTTAATCCACCCACATAAGGCACAATGATGAAGAGCGAGAGAGAGAGAGAAAACACCCTGATCCCATTCACTCAAATGATGTCACACCTAAACATCCTTTTTAAACAACGATTAATTGTTTTAAGTATATAAAAAAGGGGATATACCACAATATCCAAAGGGGATATAGCCTAGTGGTTTTCTAAACTCCCTCCTCATCTTACACTTAGATGTCCCCTTCACCCTGAAAAAGGTACCCATCTGAAATGTCGTCGTTTCACACTATGTATGTTTGGGATGGGAAAATGTTAAATGTGTGATTGGATTTAGTAATAGAATGTAAAATGTCCAATGTAGAACTGGCCTTATTAATGAAAATAGCTATAGGCTTCATTAATAGTCATTTTATTAACATTCAATGTATTAGATTCATTTCTTTGGTTTGTTTATCAGCTGTGTAAGGGCAGGCAGGAGGTTTGGGAAAAGACAGCTTCCTTGTAAAGCTAATTGCTTCAGTCATAACCCAGTATAAGATATGAAGATCTCCACCCTGTCAATGTCCATCAGCCTCGATGCATGGACACAAACACACAAAACCACACTGACACAAATACACACACAAACACAAAAACACATTTATACACAAACACAAACATACACACAGCTCAGCAGTCAATTTGCTGGAGTCCCTAGATACAGAGCAAAGAGGCAGTTCTGCTTTACAGATCACTGCTCAATCATCTCCACCAAACTGCACAAACCAAGCTCTGGCTACATTAGGACAACCCAGGCCAGACCCCGAGAACAGCAGCCACACTACTGGGCTGGAGACCCAGAGCTCCTGGGTGTATGAAGACTATTGGATCATGAAGGTTTGCTCATATTAGGTTGTCATGTCCATAATTTGTCTAGCAAGTCTGCCAATAGGACACAGATATGGAGGGATGCTCACAAGACGATGTGTCCTCACATTTCAAGTAACTTCCTGCAGTCCACCTATCACTGCCCATCTGCTCTGTCTGTTGCTGGACAGTATATCAAGTTAAAAAGACATAGGAAAAAGATATCTTCTCCTAAAATCTGAGTTCCATTTTGGAGTAGAGGATTGAAACTTACAGTGAGGAAAAAGGAACATTGTGATTCCTTGACATCTTACTGAAAACCTCTCAGTCACTCTGTAACGTAGAGTAGTTAAATGTTGCTTGAACACCCCATCCAACTTAACATTTGTTGGTCCTTGCCACTGAATAATTTGTTAGTAACGAGGAGGGTGTGTGCACTCTTCAGGGCAAAAATAACAAGTGAAGTTTAAACTCTTATTTTGAAGTCTTTTGTCTGGTGTTTTTTGTCTTGTCTCTTAGAGATTGGGTAAATTAAGGGTGGTCTTGCCACAGTTTCATGATAGAAAGAATAAAGGAGAGGGAAAAAAGATCTAAAAGATCTAGATCGTTTTGAACAAAAAAGGTCTTTGTCTGCAGTCCTAATCCTCGTCGAAATGTCTTAAGTCCGTGTTTGAAATTCTTTCCTTCGTTTTCTCATCTGACGCATGTTACATGTGATACTGTGTTTAACCCAATCAGTGTTTTCAAGTGGAGCAGATGGCAGAGCTTCACAGTGGGTGAGGTTTGACCATGGTGCACTATGTGTAATAAACATTGCTGATTCTGTCTCAAGCAGGCTCTTGCTGCTTTCTTACAAGTGACATGAATTCTTAAGTTTTCCCATGGATTCTGCAGAGAGGTCTTGAAGGACATAATACCACGGAATAGACTGTCGTTTAGACTTCTATTAGCTGGTCACAAACTGAGGCAAGGAAAATGGAAGATTCACTGAAGTGTGTGTGTGTGTGTGTGTGTGTGTGTGTTGGACTGGGCAGGATGGTGTTTGATGCTAGTGGGGCTTCTGATGTCATACCTGTCCAACTTCTGCCTCAGAACAATAATTTCCCCATAAGAATGTGATAATGGGTCTGCTATGCCTTCATGGGTGTCCGAGCAAGAAGTCCTCAGTCCATTGAAAGAGCTCATTCACTAGGGACCACGCCCTGGGCTTGTGTTCTCCTCATGGCTCAGAGGTCGTCAAGGGTCAGACTGAACTACTTTGTAGCATTATGCCACTGACCTCTTATTTAATCACAATTCTCTTAAGAGTAGGCTAATGCTGTGGCTATCCGAGCAGCTGAACGGTTTATGTGTTTTTCCCCATATTCTCCACACAAGTAATACGAATGGAAATAGTCCTTTAAAGGATTATGCCTTTACCATTTGAATCCCCAATCTAAAGAGACTAGAAAAAACATTGCAAATATTTTGATGCAGCACCCTGAATATGGATCGGTCTAAATGGGGTCTCAAGACCCCAGGATCTTCCTAGATGTGGGTCTGGTTTCCAGGCTACATCAGTCTGAGAAGACTGAGGTAAAATGGCAAAGAAATGTCTTATAATATCTGGAATTGTAGGAGGGTAGGCAAATTTGATCTGGAGCAGTTTTTGCACAGTGTAGGCCTGCTGCTTCATTTTACCTGCCAATTCCACAAAAATTAGCGGTTTTTGCTACAAGTACATAAGCCAAACGGTAGCCTATGTCTGCTTTGGTATAACCGTCTGGCTCAACTATCAGTCACTATAGCAATTCGGGCGATATTGAAGAGGTGAGTTGAATATTTGGGTTCACATAATAAACACTTGTAGTATTATTTTTCTTTTGGTCAAATTTTAAAAAGATGCAGGTTAAGATGATCAAACATGCAGCAGCGCAAAAGAAAAAAAAAAAAAAAAAGACTAGACATTTTGCATGCCCAAGTAGCAGGCAGTTAGATCCCGTGGCCCGTCGAGCTCAACTTTACATCACAGAATACGGACAATGTAGGTGGACGGACGTGATGACGCAATGGATGCTCAAGCTGGGTGGCTGCAGCAGGCTAAAGACTACTTTTATGTCTAAGGTGATTTCTTGTCAACATCAAAATCAATTCAATCCTTAAAGTGGCGTTCCAACCTACTCACTCCAGGTCATGGCTGATCTGGTTCCATACCACTGGGATAATGTAGCCTCCTATTCCTGTGAGCTTATTCCTTTTTCCTTTTCTTTTCTGCAGGACATGTCCTGATTTCCTGTCTCGCTGCCAAAATGCAAAACCCAGTGAATAGGCAGCATTTCAGTAACCTAACTAGCCTAAACGACACCTGAAGGTAATAGGCCTACGAGCTACTACCTAGCCTATTTCAAATGGCCATCCACCCAAAATGAACAAATTAATAATGATGACCTTGTTCGTAACCTCTTTTACGCTAAACACAGCATATAAATGAATGTTTACACGGGCCTATCATCAGTCAAACCTGAACGCTGCTGACCGCAGCCTATTCACATTTCCTCGAAGAAAGGTCTATAGCCTACTCATCTTCTCATTTGAAGATAACAACACAGATCATACAAAAGACTCCTGTTAGTGCAATGTCCGACCACATAATTGGCTAATATAGGCTAATATGTTTATGGATAATATGCAACAAACCATCTCATGAAACGCCTGCATCACCGAGCATTGACTTTTGACTACCTGCAAACGGTGATGAGGTTCTTGCGTTCCACGCCAACATTTCGAGAAGATGCCTTTTTCGATGTCAGACCCATAGCCATCGCGGTCTGGATGCAGCCTTGTTCCATTCGGCTGCTCGGAGCCTCTCAGTAGACCTGCACAAAGTAACACTCCCTAAGCCATACAAATGCACCGGGATCACTGCTCCTCACGCTTCATCAATGATGTTTGCGACGGTGAGAGGATATCACGCGCGCAACTTCTCCCCAGGATCATAGAGACCTCGAGGTAATGGGAGGAGAAGCTGCAAATTTCGACCAACCAGCCAATGGGAGGTAAACCAATATAATATTTTTTTTCTGTCATCAAGGGCAACTATATTTTAAAGTTTGACGTAGAAAAAATTTAATTGTGAATAATTTGTAATAGGGCCCTACTTAAATCATTGGTGTGTCATTATGAGAAATCTGCGGAGTCACAGAGTCACAGTTTTCTCTGCCACACGATGGCACACGACAGCCGCAGAAAGGCGCAACAGACAGCCTAGTATCTTTCTGCAGGCACTCCTAAACGTAGGAGGGCGCTGTACCTGATTTTCAAACAGGAACAGTCTCTTCTCTCGCGTTCTTGTGATGTTTTGATGTTGAGTGAAGATGGCGGAATCGGGGGATACAAAGCCCATCTGTACATTTTTGTTTAAAAAATCTAACAAGAAGTTTAGTGGTCGGAAGAGAAGAGCCAGTGGCAGCGATAAAGGTAAGTGTGAGTTTATTTGTGTACCGTCACCTTCAGCTAAGCATTAGTAATCCGCGGGAAGCTGCGGGACTATTCTCTGCTATTAGCTACAACAGCAAAGACAACAGATTGAAAATACATCTAACTGTTACATAGTAGCACTAATTTAGCGAACAATGTGTGAATATTTGTTGTTTACATAAGATGGAAGCAGCGAGGAGGAGTGTGCAGTTGTCCGCAGGGAGAAGAAGACTAACATGGGAAACCCCATGATTCAGAAGGTTAGAACACTGAGCACCATCTTAGTTCTCGTGTTTTTGACTGTTAAATACTTTTCCAGGTGATATGGGTTTAATATTTTATATTGTTTAGACAAGGAAGGTCGAAAAGGAAGTTGTGTCTTCAAGTGATAGTGATGTGAATCATGAAGAGGAGAAAGTGACCGTCTCTTACAAGTCCACACGCTCTGCGGTGAGTAGGCTACTCTGAGAAGAAATGGTGATGATGGGTCATGCTATGTTGAATATGTTTGTGTGATGTAGGTCTACTCATAAAACATATCTCGTCATTCATACGAGTTGGCAGGTGTGTGCGTGAATGCCCTTGGATAAATGAAGAATTATTGAAACTAACCTTAACCTTGCTTTCCCTTTCACGTTCCCAAGAAACCAGAGGGGCCAGAGGATATGGGCGCTACTGCTACCTATCAACTGGATACCGAGAGGGATAAAGATGCACAGGCTATCTTTGAGCGCAGCCAGCAAATCCAGGAGGTCATTGTTTTTACTAGAAAGGGACATTTTTGTGCCAGTAAATTAATTGCTTCAAAGTGTGCCATTGTCTTATTTTCCAACCACCTTCAAAATGTGTTCCTCATGTTGCTTAGGCTGCAAAGATCCTCTGACTCTCATATTTTTCTCACATCCCTTTATTAAGGAGCTAACTGGAAAAGATGATGACAAGGTGTATCGTGGCATCAACAACTACCATAAGTACATTAAGCCAAAGGATTCAACTATGGGGAATGCATCCTCTGGAATGGTCAGGTCGGTGTACATGCTAGTCACAACACTGCATGTCAGTGAGCCATCTGTAAAGACTCACCTGTTCAAGAAGGTGACGGGTCCTCTCATCACATGGCTTTTCCTTGTTTCAGGAAAGGGCCTATTAGGGCTCCCGAGCACCTGAGAGCCACAGTGAGGTGGGACTACCAGCCAGACATTTGCAAAGACTACAAAGAAACAGGCTTTTGTGGTTTTGGAGGTGAGTATCAAACTGGATGACATGCTGGATACTTGGTAATTTTGTATCATCTCTTTCTATGGTGATTTAATTTTGTTTTGGGTTTTGTTGACAGACAGCTGCAAGTTCTTGCATGACCGCTCAGACTACAAACATGGATGGCAGATAGAACGAGAACTGGAAGAAGGCAGATATGGTGCAAACGGTGAGTATGGCATTGACCGTTATCTGATGGTGCTTCTGCAGACGTACAAGTGTCACTCCTTAGGAGTCACTAATTTTTCTCCTTCAAATACTGATTGGCTGAATATTTTTTTGTAAACTTTCAGGTATTGTACCTGACCCTCCTCTAGCTTTGCGTTCACTGTGTGACTTGAGATGCACTTCAGTGCTCTTACACAATGGCTTAGGCTCTGTAAATGAGAAACACAGTGGATTAGACATATCCCTAGCCAATAAAAATGTAGCTTCAGGAGAATGGAATTCAGGGGTTTGGTATCTTATTTGCTATCTAGTTCGGAGTCACTATCCTTTCACTA
>JAVQKI010454095.1:0-13083 GCA_036025975.1 Nematalosa erebi | reverse complement strand
ATGCTCAGCCAAGATAGGTAGACAGGGCACTCAGCTGCGAATGGTGTCATTTACACGGAAGAATTGAGCCAGCCTGCACAATAATTTGTTCCTAATAATTCACTGGTGGCGGTGGCATTATCAGCGCCATCTCTAAATGCCATGATAGCATGTGATTTCTCCCGTGTTTGTGCAAATTGATCTGGGAAAGGGCAAGACCTTAGATGAGTATATGAATAGAGTAGGAGATTAAAAAAAAAACAGGGGCAAGTAATAAAACATGTAATCCCTTTTCCTTCTCTGTTTCGAAACACAATGACATTTTCAATCTGATTTTGACAAAAAAAAGGCCGCAGATATTAAATGACATTCAAAGAATAAGTGTACTGACAGTAATGTTATTTCCTTATCTATGGCTATACAACCCTGTGTGATAAGCTGCAAAAGGTGTAAGTGCTTTCACACGCCTTGAGACGAGATCAAAAAACATATTATTTATTTTAAAATATATATGTATACAGTATATTATTTATTTTCT
Organism: Nematalosa erebi; assembly: GCA_036025975.1. Taxonomy (NCBI): domain Eukaryota; kingdom Metazoa; phylum Chordata; class Actinopteri; order Clupeiformes; family Clupeidae; genus Nematalosa; species Nematalosa erebi. Next base: position 12,566 of record JAVQKI010454095.1, on the reverse strand, counting down.
TTTTGAATGGGTATTTTGCTTTTCTTCTTGGTGAGGTGCAGTAACACATGAAATATCTTCCATTCAGCAGCCATTCCCCATGGACACAGCCAGTCTCACAGCTCACACACATCAAGCACCAAGTAACTATGTGGGTGAGAGGAAAGATTTAGAAATCTCGTCGTGGATGAATGGACCACCCCCCACCCCCCAACTACACACACACACACATAAACCTCCCTGACCAGCTGTAAAGCTTGGACAGGACTGCAGGGTGCACCAGCGGAAGCAAGCAGGCCTTGTTTTTCTTGGCCGGCAGTGTTGCGTGTAAAGCAACAGTTCTCTGGCGTGCCCCTACTGCTCCTCCTCGCCTCGCTTCACCTGCTGCCTGCCCTCACCAGGGTGGGGGGCCGAGAGGAGGGTTGGGGGGGTGTGGGAGGGTTCTCGCAGGTTGGGCGGTCGGGTGCAGCGGTGATCAGCGAAGGGCTGGGTGGGTGAGTGGGTTGTTAGGGTGGGTGAGTTCAGTGCCTTCAGAATGTTTGCCCTCGCTCTCTTTTTTCATCAACATCAACATTGAACTTTCCCTCGACGTGATCATAAAACTTCTTCTGATCTGGGGAGGCTGACTGTCAACATTTGTGGACAGGGGCACAGATGGGCAAACCAACACAAACCCTCCTCCCTCCTCCTCTTTATGCTCCGTCCTCTGGGAACCGCAGCGAGTCAGCCAGCCAGGTCAATCCCATTGGCTACGGCCAGGGTGGTCAGGGCAGTGCCGTCCAACACATTTACAGTGAATGATGACAGGGCAGAGCAGATCGTTATCACAGTACAGATACAGTTAGTGCAGACATTCATATATTTCAACAACTGACAATGTAAAAACCAAAAGCACTACCACCAATTTCCCTACACACATACACACACACACACACACACACACACACACCGAGCACACATATACATACACATGGTTTGAGGTCAGATGGTAAAGTCAGTTAGAAAGATTTGCACAATTTGCTCATTTCGATGTCAAGGCCTATATCCCCTGGTGCACTGTGGGCTCTTGCACCCTCCAGATGCAAGCCTCAGGTCGGCCAGTCATCCATCAGGCTCCCCCTGCCTTATTGTGTGTGTGTGTGTGTGTGTGTGTGTGTGTGTGTGTGTGTGTGTGTGTGTATGAGTCCAACTGTGCACTTTAAAACACTTCGGTCAGCAGTTTCTGATGAGTCATTTCACCGAACAGCTCCTGCGAGCTCGATTAATCACGTGAAAGCAGACACAAACACAAACAAATATGCAAACACAAACACCAGTGCCACCACCCCCAAAGGAGGTGGAGCGGGAGAGACAGAGAAAGAGAGAGAGAGAGGAAGAGGAGGAGGAGGAGGAATACTAGGAGAGCGGATTGGCCCAACATGCACTGCGTGAAGGCCTAATGAGGAACAGCTTCAACTGTGCCCAAGCGTGAATGCGAAACAGCTCAGGCTGGATCGGGTCATTAGCCGAGCTAATACATGTCGGGGATGAGCTGAGGGATTTCAAACTGTGTGGGTGTGCAGGATGGTGACAAGTCTGCCAGTGAACTGTGGCTTTTGCATATTATGGGCACAACTGATGTGGTTTTTGCTTGCGAGACTCTCGAAAATGCGTGTTCGGGCACTGTCACCAAGGCCAGCAATCATGAGAGGCAATTAAGTTATTTTTCACAAGTATAAAAGAAAAAACACAACGGCATACCACAGACGCAGAGGGCAAGTGAGAGCCGATTAGAATGGCGTGCAAAGGCAATGTTTCATGGTCTGTCTGGCATTTACATGACAATATAATAAACAAGCGGCCCAGATCCCAAAAAGCCACAGTTTGCCGTGGCCGCTCCATCGAGTGGCTTTTACAGAGTCTGCAGCAGGGAGTTCCCCAGGCTTGCACAGGGAGAGGCCCCGGGCTTGTGCTGTCGACACTGAGCCAGACCACCACTATCTGGGACCAAACCACAATACACACTGGGTTACAGACGCAAGAACATAAACAGTACTTTTCCTCTTTTTTTTTTTTTTTTGTTTTGAAAAGTTGGCTTTTCGTTTTTCTCTTTTTTTTCTCTTCAGCACCCCACCGCAGCCAACCACCCCCATCCCCACCCCCAAATTCTTCTCCCCGCCCTGTCAGATTTTGGCAGAAACCCCCAAACCTCAGTGCTCCACCACATTCTCACATTCTAAGAGTTCTCACTCAGAGCATACACACACACACACATACACACAAACTCTCTCTTTCTCTCTCACACACACAAATACACACACACACACACACACACAGTGTCTCACTGCCTGTCTGTGAGCCTGCCTGAGAATGCTCACTCCTGTGCCTGTGCCAGATCCTGAACCGAAGGGGAGAGAGAGAGAGATAGTGTGTGTGTTTGTGTGTGTGTGTGTGTGTATGTGCTTCCACTTTTGTCTTCCACCCACTGTGGAGCAGACGGATGATTTTGTGTTGCTGATGACATCGCATTCATTGGTCCCTTCTGTCGCAATTAATTCGGTGGCTGCTGCCACACGCTCTCAGCGCAGAGCCATAACACAGGAGCGCCGTATTCATTATCGCCACGCCATTAGGGCTGGAAGAAGGGGAATCAGAAGCTGCTAATCAGCACATGAAGTCCCCTTCACAGTAATTGAACAAGTGTTGCTTGCACGCTCTCTGATTGGGGCTCAGGCTGATGTGTGTGCGTGTGTGTGTGTGTGTGTGTGTGCGTGTGTGTGCTTGCTCACTCGATTAGCACCTGTGTGAAGTAGGGGTGAAGGGCACACATAACCATGAGGTTCAATAATAATTCAAACATTTGTTTACAACCATTTTTTTTTCTTTCCCCGAGACCTCATTAGCTACCATAGCAACTAATGGCAATGAGAGAAAGAGCCGAAGGCAGAAATTAGCCCACAGCCTGGGTGGTGAAAATAAAGAGCCGTTTGCCGGTGTCACAGCATGTAGCATATTAGCCACATTGTATCACTGACTCAGTAGGAGCCACATGACATACTGATACAAGGGTCAAGAGCATCAGTTCTACTATGCAGGATCTCCAATCAACTGTAACTGCTTCTAGTCACTGATAGCATAAGCACAAAACACCAAGCATGTCAAAACCATAGTGAGAAAAATGTGTGTCCATGCATTTGTTCGGGGTTGGCAAGGTATTATATCTGCATAAGTGTCATAATGTTTGCATGCACATACAATATAGCCTACACCATTGTTCTGGCATACAGCAGTCGGCACTAAAGAAATCAGATCAGAGATCATAGTGAAACACTACAGATGTGCTCACTGACTACATCAAAGCTAAGCCAGATTTTGCTCAGCTGTTATCAAACTACATGAGGAGTTTTACTGTGTAACAAGGCCATGAGAATGGAGGTCTGTGCAACTGACATGCGATTTAAAAAGAGGTGATGAAACAAGGCGTATAATGTAGCTTCGAGAGTGAAACAGACAGACAGGCCCTTCTTCGTTTCACACGTTAGCCGCTTTGACTTGTGCAAATTCTCTGGTATGTATCCGACTGCCTAACAGTGGCCACAAAAGAGCATTGTTTCACTGCGGCGAAAAACCCCAATCCTCAAATCCCAAACACAGAGTCCATAGACCACAGTGGAATGTAAACACCATGGGTAAAATTTCACATCTCATGCAGCAGCCGACAACTAAAGCATAGAAAGAAATGAAAAACAATACTGCTAGATAGATTCCCTATCCCCTACACAGCTTCTCCAGCCTTCTCAGCTTATTTCCCAAGTGAGAAAAAATGGTTAGTAATTAGCATGTTAAATCATCAGTACTGGTGTACACATTTTCTCACCATGTGAGCCCAATGATAATGTTGTGTTTAGCAGTGGCAATTCTGGTAGCTCCTATAATTACAGTATAAACAAGATAATGCGATGCAATAAATAAGAGGATTTTCCCACTGAGGATGATGGCTGTGTTGAGCGCTGGGATGTGTTGTGCTGCTTGCTAATTATAGCATAACTGTCCTCGGCCCAACCCACACCTTCCACTGTGAGAAATGCCAAACATTTTTGCTGAAATAGGAAATTACATATCTCTTCCGCTTTGACGGTTGGCTCCCGCCGGCGTCCGATTGTTTACTGCTTGCTCACTGGATGCTGTGGTGAGTTCCTCTGTGGCTTGTTATGTATGTGTGTAAGTGTGTGTGTATGTGTGTGTTTTCTTTTCTGAAAACAAACAAAAAATATTGACCTTAAAAAGCTTTTGCCTCAAAAATGTGCAGTAAGAGTTTGGCAAGGAGACCATTGAGAAGATAAAAACCTTGACAGAAAAAAAGGGCTTTTCTCAGACTCCTCGCTTACACAGGCAACATGGCGTGCTGCCTAAAAGACTCACCCCATCCGGATGGAAATCAAGGTGTGGCTTGTTTTCCCAAGAAACTAGCAGGTTGGCAGATATATTGCCTGCTGCGCCGTCTCTCAACTGCTCCTACCACCTCACACACACACACACGTTGTTCTCTACATCCTTCCCTTGCCAGAAGCTGCACTCCAGCTGAGTTTGTCCTAACACACAACACCTGCTTAAAACCAGCATCTAACTCCCTCTCCTCCCCTTCCATCCCGCCCCAAACACACACACACACACACACACACACACACACACACACATGCACAATCCCTGTCCCTGGGGCAATCAGCAGCAGTGCCCCCGCATGATGAGAGATGCCCAGAGTAAATAGCTGACTGACAGGCAGCCAGGGAATGACAGGAGGTGATGACTGGCCCAGGGGGAAGGTGATTCTTTGGAGAAGTAGGTCAGCTTTGACATCATTCCAATCACTGACTACCACTGCTCACATTTAAAATATGCATACAGCCACTGCTTAGGGAAACAGGCTAACATGAACACGTCCTGTCAAGGCAGGTGCATGTATCTCTACTCTACTATGTGTGTGTGTGTGTGTGTGTGTGTGTGTGTGTGTGTGTGTGTGTGCGTGAGTGTGTGTGAGTAAGTTTGTGGTGGGACTGGAAGAAGGTGGTGAGGTTAAGGGTGCCCTGCATAATTTAATTGCAGTTAATAAAAATTCAACCCTTCAGACACACAGTCATAAACACAAGTACTCACACACACACCCTAACACCAACACTGTAAATGGCCCTTATAAACACACCAGCTCTTTGGTCGAGGGTCACGTCCAGCCAGCTGGATGCCCCCTCTTATTGCTGCCCGTCCTTCATTAAAGACACAGGTGCACCACCGCCTGAAACCCAAACCCTGGAAACATGAGCCCCCGCTAAGTCGCCACTATGCCAGTAACTGTGACAAAAGACGCACCTGTTAATGCCAAGGCAGCCTGGCGGCCCAGCCGCGTCACTAACAGGCTATCGGGGATCAGTCACACCATGTTACCATGTCCCCTTTCCCAGGGACAGCTAAAAGGGGCCACGGTCATATGCGCTGCCTGCGCGTTCGCACCAGCGTCCAGGTCAGCCTCTCTGGCTTTCCAATAACCATTTACAACGTTCATGTGGTCTGCACTCTCGTTTGAGAGTCACGAGGACCGAAATAAACCCCATCGGCCTTGCAAGCCCCGGCCAAACACCTGAGACGGCACAGACAAGCATATTTATTACGGTGTAATAACCGTATCACGCCATCAATACGCAACCTGTCAAAACACCCTCTTCATGACTAGTGTGAATAGCAGTGAGGTGGACACAAGGGGGTTCATGTCTGTGTATCTTTGCTGTCTAATGTTAGTCTGCGTATAAGAGCTTAGATGAAAGTATTTATGACTACACATCTATAATAGCCTATTAGAGAGGGCATACAGGCCACAATACGCCCTCGTAGCAGAGCCAATCTGTGTGAGTGAAGCTGTAAGGGGTTTGGGGCCGGGGATGGGGGGTGGGGTTCTTGGTTTGGGGGGCCCAGAAGCCAGCATGGGGTGCTGGGCTGTTGCTGCTCTGGCGGCGGCGGCGGCTGCTGCAGCAGCGGTATAATTAAGATCTCTTTGGGAGTGACAGCACAAATAGGAGGCATGAGCGGGAGAGACTCTCTGGCTCAGCTGCTTCCTCTCTGAGCTGTCAGAGGGCCGGCGGAGCGGCGGGCGGGAAGCGAGGGTGTGTGTGTGTGTGTGTGTGGTGGGGGGGTGGGCGGTCTGACAGCCGTATTTATAGCGCGCTGCCGGCCCAGCCGACCAGCCCACTAAGTGATAGATGTCACCTTCACGCTGCCACCTCGGGGGCACAGCACTGAGGCTCTCGCTGACTAACAAGCTGCAGAGTGCACTCAGGGAGGCGGGAGAAAAGAGGGAAAAACGACAAACAAACAGCCTCTGCAGAGGCAAAGTGAGAGAGGGTGAGAATGTGTGTGTGTGTGTATTTGTGTGTGACTGATTGAGTGAGTGAGTGAAAGAGAGAGAGAGTTGGTAAATGAGAAAGAGCGAGTGAGTGAATGAGACACTACAACAACAGTCATTTCAGTTTACTGTGGCTACCTGCAATGTGAGTGTGTGTGTGTCTCTCGGCACTAATTAAAAAAAATAAACCCGATGCCCCCTGGCCTGCTCGTGTTGCGCTGAGGGCAGAGGGATAGCTTTAACAGCAGGCCATTAGCAGACCGGCACTGACTGATCGGTCTGTCTGTCTCTGCTGAGCTGAGCTGAGCTGAGCTAGCATGGGGGTGAACCGGAGGGCAGCCGGAAGCAAACAAAGGCCCTCACCGACGCCACGACAGCGCGTCCCATCCACCGCAGGGCCGCATGTTGCCGCTGCCCTCTCGGACTTCATCTTCAGCCTGCAAGCCTCCAAGCATCCCCCTCAGCTCCTCTACACCCTTAACCACCCCCACCCCCCACCCTCAAAACTCCACTGTGCTCTCCTCCACCCCCACCAACCCATACACCGGCAGCCAGAGCCGTCTCCTGACATTTCCAATCATTCACTCGGACAGTGATATTTTTGGAAGCCGCATGTAAATTTGTCCGTCGGAATCAACTGTAAGTAATGCGATTCAGGTCTGTGTCTGACAAGTTGAATAAATTCGCCTGTCTGAGCATGGCGAGAGGTTTGGCGGACGGCTCCGCTGGCAACGGGCACATTTCAGCACTCGTGTTCTTGCGGCCCTCCGGTTGGGCCACGAGGAAAATGTCCGACGGGCCTCTCGGCACAGGGCGCCGGGGTAATAAATGAGCAGCTTGTTTAAAAGTTCGTGACGGGGCAAGCCTAGCAATGGGAATGTGGCTGTGCCGTCCCAAAAGTGGCTTTGGGGAACGGCATGTATGTGGGGGTTGGTTGAGGTGCTGGGCTTTCAACAAGCAGACCCCGGCGAACAGAAACACAATCCACCTGTCCTTTGCGTGCGTGGAGAAGGAACACTAGGCCTGGGAGTGTGTTTCTCTGTGTCTGCTTCCACATGAGACACACACACACACACATACACACACATGCATACAGTGAGAGCACACAGGCTACAGTTGCTCAGCCGTGTACTTCCATGGTGATAAAATGGTGCTGTAGCTGCTGAAATGCAACCCTGTCAGGATGAATGTGTTGACATTGCTTTAATTCAGGCCGATACTTGACACCGGCACAGGGGCCCCTGCGCTGGGAAGCAGATTGGGTGTCAACCCAACGAGGGCTCTCAAAATACACACAGGCTCCGCTCGCTCGCTTGTCCGCCCGCACTGAGGCTATGGGAGGGCTGGGTCGAGCACACACACTTTTATGCGTGTCAGGCTTAGGAGACTGTCGCCTCCACACTTTGGGCTTTGCTGTTAAAGCTCCCTTCAACGCTGATACAGATGTACCCTCCCCTAAAGTTATTACTGGGGGTGGGGTCACATTTTACTGTTACATCTAAACTCTTAAAACACAAGCAGGAGATAATTAGCAAGGCGGCAGTCCTGCCCTCCACGGTGGCCATGCTGTTCGTGGTTGAGAGAGGGACGCAGTGGCCTCCATTAAGGCAGTGCGGTCATCCGTACGACTCAAAGGTGCAGTTAGTGAATGTAAAACCTGGCCCGTTGTAAATGTTTAATGGCTTTGCTAATGTTTCGGAGCTGGCCTGTGCAGGGCCACCCTGGGGACAAGGGACAGTGGGGTTGGGGTGCCAGGGGTGTGTGTTAGGAGGGGTGGAGGGGTGGGGGATCTGTGGGGGCAGGAACAGTGTGTCCCTGGACGACTCAGCTCGGTGTGGTCGAACTGGTTGCCCAATCTGAGAGTGTTGTAGAGACGGCGAGCAGCGTCTGTCAGAGTTGGCGGCGGCGGTCTCCTCTTACCCACGGGGCAAAGCTGCCTGGGATAATCAGCTGATGTTGGCTGTCAGACCAGAGCCAAGTGGTAGGGGAGGGGCCTTTGGGTCAAAGAGAGAGAAGGAGGGGGGGGGGGGGGGGAGACAGAGAGAGAGCGCGAACGAGAGAAGTTAGCAGACACAGTGGACACACTATCTCCCTGCTGACAAGTGTCACCAGGCTCAGCTGCTCCAGGGGCTCTGCTGTCATGAAGGCGAGAAGAGAGGGGAGGGGCAGTGTGTGTGTGTGTGTGTGTGTGAGGTGACAACAGGGTCCTGCTGAGAGCGACAAGCAGGCCTCTTGGCAATACAAATTTCAGCACCCATACATCCTTCCCGCCCTGCCTCTCTGCACTCGCTCATTGCTACTCCCTGCCCATCCTCCCGCCCCAACCACCCCCCACCCCACCCCACCCCTAGCCACTGGGTCCAGTTCAGGCGGCAGTGGACAGCCTGGACAGTAAGCCTGTCTGAGACCCTCCAGCGACAGGTTCTCAGGGACAAGCCTAAAACGAGGCGCTACATAGCTGTGGCGTGTTTGCTTAGATTAGATTTGCATTGTCAGATGCGCTCAACAAGGACAAATATGTAGCATTTACACGTCTATATTTATAACCAGCACAAAGCCCTGAAAGACCCAGGCACACACATTTCAACTTTTCCTCTCTCTCTCTCCCTGTCGCCTTCACCCTTTCAACTGTGCGCAGTGCGAAGAGTAAAACTCAATCCTGGGAGCCGGTCCATAACCTGACCCTATTTAACATTCCCCATGCCCCGCGGGAGCCCAATGTGGAGAATCAGCACAGGGTCTCCTTGGGTAGTGTTCTTTGCCATTAATAACCTCACTTTGCAGCTTGCTTGAAAACGCAGGATAGAGTTGCCCTGCCTGGAGGCCAGCCACATTTCCTTGAGTCTGTGTGTGTGTGCATGTGTGTGAGAGAGGTGGTGGTGGGGTGCTGGTGCATTAATTAGTACACAGTTAATTGTGGCTCTTTTATAAATATACCACTGTGAGCCTCAGTCACCACATGTAGACAAGCCTTGGCAGCAGTGTTTTCCAGCGATGGGGTGTTGGGGGGCCCTCCTACTCCCCGTCCTCTACCTCTCCAACACCGGGGGCGCCGCAGACACGCTGGGCCCATGCCAGCCACTGATCTTTCTTCCCAGAAATCTGCTTACGTCCATCAGAATGAAAAGCAGCTGGCACGGACACACACTGAGGGGTCATGTTAGCCTTGAGTGTGAAAATAAGATCCCTGCTTCAATAAATGCCTTTTAGCAGCGGGCCTGTTAGAGGCTTTCCAGCTATGCCGCGCGTTCTCTGGCTAAACCGCCTCATTAGCAACAGGGGACCTAATATTTGCAGCCCAGTTTAACGCCGTTTAGATTTACACTTACCAGGCTGCCACCCTGCCAAATCATAGACGGGTCAGTGCTCGGGAGTTTTTATTTGCTGTTCATGTGGCATTTAACAAGTAATAACCTGTCCGCAACCATGCTATTTCGAGCTGTGGGGTGTAAGGGAGGTGTGTGTAGCCGTGGGCTGGAATAAAGGTCGGTCAGTGTGCTGAAAGAGTTCTGGAATGTTCTGAGCGCCCTGAAAGCACTGCTCAGCGTAATGAAGATCTCAAGACATCCTCATGTCACGGCAGATGGAGTCTCGATAATGAAACCTGCCACCTTTTGGGAGCGGAGAGTGTTCTGTTCGCTCGCACATAAATCCAACACTGGCACTCTCTCGAGGACTGAAGGATCCTTGAGAGCTAAGCAAGCCAGCTCTTTGACTTGTATCACTCTACTCACAACCTGAGTATTTCTCAGTACAAAAATAAGGCAACTGAACTGCAGAGTCCTTTTCATGTACACTTGACTAGGCTCTTTGCAATTCATCAGTCATGAGGTTACATTATACAAAAACTATGTTGCTATGTTGTTTTGCATGCTAGCCAAAGATAATTGAATACTGACCAAGATAGAGCAACATGATGCATTACAATGGGGAAAAAAAACATGAATAGTTGAATATGAGGGCTCAACTCCAGCCTGCATAAAATAGAACATGAAACGTAATGTTTGTGCCTCTTGCTCCGAGTTCACCCTCCCCTACCCTGTGCTAGCTTTAGTAGCAGTGCATGCTAATAAGATTCCAAAATCAAAACAATGATGTGTACCATTTACTTTTACACATAAAGATATTAAACTTGTTATATAGAAGGAGAGAATGTTCATGGATCATGTAAACTCCAAAGAACAAAGAAGTCTAACTTTAGCGAAGAGGCGCGGGGGGTGGGGTGGAAGGGGGTGGATGGAGGGAAGGGAAAGAGGAAGGGAGGAGTGAGGCCTGGAGAGACACTGTAAGGTCGCTGCTCAGAGGAGCCTGAGGCTGCCAAGGGGAACTCCTCCGCAGGGACGCCCAGATGGCAGGCCGCAGCCAGGTGGCTGATGAAGCAGCGAAGCTCCGACTGATGGCACGCCACTGGCCCCATTCCTTCAGCCGCCTAAACGTGTGCCCCAGCCTGCAGGGAGGGAGGCTGAAGGGGGTGGGGAGAACAGAGGCACAGCAAGGTGTGTGTGTAGGGAGGAGGATTAAAGAGATGCTGACGCTGTACAACAAAGTGCAGGTTTTTGCATTCTGTACTAACTCTGAGGAAGTGTGCGGTAGTGACACATACCCCCCCCCCGCCTTCATCTTCAGATCCCTCGACCCGCTGTTGCTCGGCCGTGCCAACTATTTCTCCGCTTTGTTGTGGGTGCCAACGTGCCCAGACGGAGGGAGGAGAGGAGCACGGGCACAGGGGAAACCACCAGGAGGAAGGAGGACATTAGACAGGCATCTCCCCCTCAGCGCCGGCTAAATGCATCGGGCAGCTCGCTCTGCCAGGGACCGCAGGAAGACAGGAAAGACGACTCGGACCCCCACCTCTACCCGCCGTGCCAAGGGGAACCTCCTTCCTCCACTGAAGTCTGTGCCAGCTCCATGCAGATGGCACACAAAGGAGGAAGAGGAGGATCAAGGGGATTGTGGGTAAGAAGGGAAAGCTAAAGATGGGGGAGGGGCTGCAGGCATCAAACCACAAACACTCGCACTAAACCTGCAACAAAAAACAACATTTCAGATCTCCTGGGTGATTAAACAGCAGCCATTAGAATCTAAGGAGGTGAAAATGACTTTGGAGATCTCTGTGACAGAGACAGTCTGTGTTTGTGCCTCTCGGGGAGACTGCATGAGGAGAGACTCACAGTGGAAATACAGCAAGAGCAGTCCTGAAGAACACTTTAAAAGCAAGCTCCCAGCAACCCTCCACCCCCTCCACACACACACACACAAACACACACACACACACAGACAGACACTTTGCACTCTCTCTCTCTCTGCACTGGCACTCGAGCCATTCAGCTGGGATTAAATACCCTCTTGTCTCGCCGAATTTGCAATCATTTCTACGTAATGAATTCCAATCACTCCCTCCGCAAACTCAGCAGCTACCTTTGCTCCCGCTTCTGCTCAAGTGCTGCGATGGATCAAGAGAGAGTGAGGGAGGAAGAGAGAGAAAGAGAGACAGAGAGGAACAGGGAGACAAAGAAGGGCATTTAAAGCACCACATCAAGCAGGCCTTTCTCCATCAGCCCATGCAGCTGCGCCGGAGAGAGGGCCCAGAATAAAAGCATCTTTTTCCGGCCACACAAACATGCGAGGGGGCTGAGGAAGGGCATCTGTGCTTTGAGAGTGCTGGAGGCCGCAGGTGAACCTTTCAATGAATCTTTTTGGAAAAAAGTAAATATATATTATGGTAGAGGAACTAAAGGCAAGCGAGACTAGAATGTTTTAATCATTTTTAAATAAATCATTTGTCTAGAAAATCAAGACCACTTTTTCAGTAAAGAATATAATTTGCAAGTGTATCATTAAGGTTAAAAATGTCACGTCCCATTGTGATAGAGCGCACGGTAAAGCGCGCGCACAGTAATGCGCGCTATGTCTGTCACTGGGAAGAGCTCTTTCCCGCCAGTGGAAACAAAGGACTGAAACTTTGGACTTAAATTAAATGTTGTACATGATTATGGATATGGTGATGTTTGTTGAAATGCTGTATTGCTGGTGGGGATGGGCTGATGCAGTGTGAAGCCATGAGTGTATCTATTGTACGGTTACACAGGAACAAAGCATTACGCGAGACGCCAATTGTAAAGTAAAGAGTATTTATTGAACTTTAGTAACGTAAGGGGTTCAAGTGCGCACAGTATAACATCGGAACACTTACACTATACTAAAAATTCAATGAGAC
>JAVQKI010454071.1:0-16059 GCA_036025975.1 Nematalosa erebi | reverse complement strand
ACTTGATAGGCCAAACACTACCGGAACGATAAGAACGAACGATATTTTGCGTTCCGAACCGGTTCAGGACCGAAATTTTGGTGACGGAACGAAATGAAGAACGAAAACGTTAAACATAGGCCTGCCTGAACCGTTCGAACGATTGAAAAATAATTTCGTTTTCAAGCCCTGGTCACATGTAGGCTATCAAGGATTTTCTTGTCTGTGCACAGATCCACTATTCTTGCAGTAGTATTGTGTAAGACAGCATTAAATGGGCAAAATGTTAGTCAAAATAACATTATTTTGAGTTTATCAGTATTAAAACTTGTTGCCTTGCTGATATATTTGAAACTAATTAGAACCCTTGTGTTAAACACATGATACAAGGTAAGCAACCTGAAACCAGTGTGATGTTGGGTTTTGGCAGTGCAGTGTTTGCTGTGAAATGTATTTTTCTAGCGCCGTTCGGTTATACATGATAACAAATAGCATATGTAGATGTTGACAAAAACTTTCACTTGAACTGAAGTGAAAACGGATTACTAGGATTTCTACTTTCTTGAAAAAAAATAAATTATTCAGGTCTTTGATAGCTTTGTGTTTTGCGGTCTTTAGGTATACCGTGACAATCGCACCACTGCACTTTGACACTCATGTTTTCCTATGGCTTGCACTCTGCAACAACTACTCTGTGTTGTGGAGAAAGCTGTGGCGACTGCAAGTGTTTTGCACTGAACACCAGCCAGTGCAGCACAAATTGCTTTGAACAGCTCTAAAATGGTCATTATAATGGTGTAGTGACCTGTGTGGAAAGGCCAATGGCCCTCAATCAAATATTTTGATACCACACAATAGACACACATTGTTATATGGCCTATGACCTTAGAGAATTACCCTAAATTACTTAACTGTCATGGTTCAGTACATGCTGTATCACTTAAGGCAAATAAATAAAAACAAACACACGAATTAAATTAGTCTGTGCCTGAACAACTGTAGGTACAGGCAACTTTGGAATGTATGACACCAAGTTCATAGTCACAAAAATATCTGCATCACAACATCAGCAAGGTGTCAGAATCTGTTAGTTTCAGGTCAAAACCCTTGGAGTTCATGATGGTAAATGGATGATGACAAATGTTTTCACAATAAGCAGCAGTTATGACAGAGGCTTACGAGAGAAACATTAGTGAAGGAGCTATGACTTTGCAAGGCAAATTTACTGTGTCTTACTATGCCAGGAAGGTGGAAAAGTAATTAAAAGAACATTAGTATTTGACACTGTCAAAGGCAATAGTTCCCTGCATATATTTTCTGACTCTGTAGTCCTAGTTTGACTAGTTTTAAGTGTGCTTTGAAGCCAGCTTGGTGCAAAACACCTAGGCCTGTGTGAATGGAGGGGATGGAAAAACCAACTGCTTTGTCTCACAGCATGAAATAGGAGCCAAGCATCAGAGGTTCATTCTCTGGTCTTCCTTCAACCAACACGTTTATATTCCATGGGAAAATCATATCACAGAGTTGCATGACCATGATGGTGATCACACAAAAATAAGTGATGACTGTTCCATGAATGATATATTGATTAGTTTAGTTGCAACAAAAAATAGGCCTCGACAGTGCTTTTATCCTATACCTGAATTTTCACCACATAGGCTATGCCATGAGCTTATAGGCCATGAAAAAAAAGTTATTAAAATAACAATTTCATGTGGCAACATACAATCAGGTTACGAGTTGAATTTTGTTTTGCAAGTTAGAATGCTACAAATAAGAGATCAACAGCGTCAAAAAACGAATTTGAGTGGCATATACCTTAGCATTAAAAGTTTTAATGACTTACTGTTTTCTGAGTGTCCTTGAATCATATTGAATTTGTATATCTCTTTTGCGTAGTATTCCGTCTCCGTATTATCTTGTCCACAGCTTTGCTGTCGGTGCAGTCCTAATTCCTCTATCAATTCCCTCGTACTATTGTAAAGAGCCAGTACCTGAAATGGGACCTGATTTGGACCCAGGGCCTGTGGTGGAGTGGTTAGTCGCAATTTACTTAGAATCTGTCCCCGAATCGCTTCCACTCTTTTCTTCTTAATGTTGTCGATGTCCACCGTTGTGCAAGTGGAAAGTGATAATGTTATGGTCACGCAATTTAGTAGTAGGAACAACATGACTGCTCTACCAAGATGCATGGCTTCTTCTATAACCTACCCAAAATTGTCGAGTTAATCGAACAGTTCAGAGGGTGGGTAACTTTCTCCGGAGTAGCCAATTCAAGTAAAACTTGATATGGAAATACTCTAGAAAGGAAAATCCCAAATTATCCTTTCAGTTGGAGTGTGCTGGCTTCAAAACGCCTCGCAATCCGTGATATTTCATGATGCTAATCCAAAAATTACGACCAATCCATGGTGTAACCTAGTCCAAGTTTGTATTTTTCTTATTTTTCATAATTTTGCCTGGTTAGTTGCAACATGCGTTTCAAGAAAACTATTCAACAGATATCTCGCTCCTCCCTCTGGTATTTCACGCCCTGTCCCCTTTTTCATTTCTTCACCATTCGAAAGGTTTTCACATTTGATAGTCTCACTTCCAAGTCTGCTTTTGTGTGCTTCATTACTCCATTGTAATCTCTGTCCCTTGCCTCCTTTCCCGGGTCATTGACTCATCAGATTCCTCTGTGTTTTGCCGAAGCGTAATAAAGTCAGATTTGTCTGCCGGAGGACGGGGGTGTGGGGGTGACGGGTGACGGGCGAGGGGCGGTAGAATATGCCGCAGGTCCCTGTGTGTGTGGCGATTTCTAAAGGCACACATAGTAGGCTAAGTGCAAGTTTAATCAAAGAGCCTAAGCTTGGACTAAGTATGAGCTTTGCTGATTTCAATAAATATGAAATATCAGTCAACAGCAAGGGGGTATTTGTAATTCGTCTCGCATAAAGCTTTTAATGTTATTAGCCTCTTAAAAACCTCCTGAGCACATTTGTTTATATAACACATCTGGTCTAGAGAGGAAATTCTAAAGAAACAATCCCTCTAGTGGATATTTTGAGAGAGATGTCACTTTTATTTGAAGAGACACCAGTAAACCCATTGCTGATTTATTTCATCCTTTATTGTCTTAAAAATCCCTTTGTGGGCCACAGTAGCTTGACTAAAACCCTTTTTAACTTTAAGATGGACCTTGCAATTTGTAATAAGTCAGTTTTAATAAGTCTAACTGGACTAGCACTTTGCGCTCTGTCTCAGATCACCCTGCTTGTAGAATTTGCTAAAGCTGAGGATAAACTACGATGGACGATGGTCCCATAAAAGAGTGACGTTAATAAGTGCAATCGATTTAGCCAAATGCAAGTCACCTTTGCATTTTTTATTGCATTTTATAAGAAATCGCCAAGGGCACCAAACTGGAGAGGACCACCCCATGCACTATTATCTATGATCACATTTTCTTGGCTACCATTAGTGTCTCCATCATCACAGACTGGTGTTTTACACTTCCATGTTGTATTAACTTTGATGTTTAGAATAAGTCAAAGTACTATCCTAGGAGTACCCTAGATCTAAAATTACTCATAATTCCATTTAAACAGAATGCAAGTTAATATGGTAATTCAAAAAATTCTGCAATAAAAAAAACTTTATTAATTGATCGTGTCATAGAAATGAACATGGAGTTCTTTGAGCCAAATTTTGTCATAGAAATGTCACGTGTGCCTCCAGTCAATCTTTTCATCCAAAATAGCATCAAGTGCTTCCTGGAAGAAGACAGATAAATATTACTGAAAAAACACCACAGACAAGCATGACTTCACACAAGGTTGTTATAACAAGGAAAGAAGCCTTTTTGGAAAAACAAGCCTTACAATGGCCTAACAAATTACCACAAGGTTCCCACACATTTTTGAAAAACTTTCCATGACTTTTCAATGACCGTCAATGAAATTTCCATTACCTGTTACTATCTACAAGACACAGATATCTGATCTGCCACATTTTACTTGTATTATGCCATATTATCAGTCCCTGTTACGTTTTGAAAAATCAGTATACACCTGCATCAATAATATAAACACACACAGTTACTGACCAGCTCCATCTTTGATTCTGCAACTGCTAGACGAGCGAGAGGAAGGCTCTGTAAAAATAAAAAAAATACAAAAATAGTCATTAAGTGTCACACACACAAAAAAAAAAAAAAACAATCCCACCACTTGCCACTTGTAAATTATTAGGATAATAATAAATATTTTTCAAATGTTATAATTTAGAAGTGCTCACAGGAGGAAGGCCATTGTAGGCCTGCAGCTTTCTTTTCAGAGGCTCCATCTCCTGCTTCACTGCAGAGAGTTGCTGAGGATGGGGGGCAAAATAAAAAAATGAAATAAGACAGTTGTCTGCCAGTGACCATGTAAAATGCATGCATTAGCAACATTAATGTTGTCATATGTTTTACATTTAGGTTCATGTTCATGTACCTCTGAAATCTCTTCGATGCAATGGTGGGTGAGCGACCAAGAAACTTCCCGAGAGGCTAATTTTTCCTAAAACCAAATCAGGCATTAAAGTAATACGCTGACAATAAAATTAATCACAAGTCTAAAGTCGCTGCTTGATACAGATATCTCATATTATTGATATATTACTCTGTTACATGAACATTTCTGGTGAAATGAGGTTAAAATTCAAATGTTATAAAACTTTTGACTTCTGTTATATACAAGCAAACAGAATTTTAAAAAAATGATCCCATGCATTTCCTCTAAGGCTTTCTTGTTCTTGTTCTTTTTTTGCTCATTCAATTATAGGCATTACCAGTCTCTATCTTATATTAACATATAATACATATAATGTGACATTTACAAGAAGACGAAGTTGTAACAATGAGAAAACAATAAACATGATAAACACCTCAGCACTCCTCACTCTTGATGTCATTTCCTGGTATTTATTTTCCATGAAGTTCTTATTCAGCAGCCTCTCTTCAGTCTCAACAGACTCTACCTCCTGAGCCTTCTGCACCTTTGATATTTTTCTGTACACATGTATTCCAACATGCAAGCAAACACACAAACACAAACACACACACACAAATTCAGTGTGACATGTATCAAGACCCTGAAAACATGTGTTGTGGCCAGTGAAAAAACAACCGAAATAAGTCACTTAAACATTACCGTTACTGTAAGTTACTAGGGGGATAACTAGCTACAGCTACAGGTGCCTAACACCACCTAACCGCTTAGGCCTACATAACTTATGCTGTCCCTACTTGTATGACTGTGAATGTGTTTTCATTCTTACATTGTGGGAATATATAGATGTGGTCAAGGCCATTAAGGGTCACCAACCTACCTTTGGGCTTCTGTTCTACAGACTGTCTGCTTCTCCTCTCAACAAGTCGTTGTGTGACCAGCACAAACAAATGGAAAGCATTCCTCAGCAGTTGCCAGAACAACAGCACATCCCAAGGAGAGAGGAGTTCAGCTGTCTATGGCCCAGTTTCAATGTCCACCAGAGAATGTCCAGACTCACAGACTTAAATACGCGTTCATGGTAAGTTCGCAAGGGCTTAGGGGTGTCCCACTGTCAAAATCTGAGGTACTTGAGGGCTCGGTTACACCCTTTCTGAGCCCTTTTCTTCAGTCTGCATCGGATGCAGAATTTGCTAAAGGGAATTACCAACAGTTCATAGCATTGTGACATGAAACATAGGAGAAGCACGGAATCGCCAAAAGAGCACCTGCAAACAATTTACAATTACCGAGAAACGGAAACGCAAGGGTGGTTGCAACGTGACTTCAGTGTTGTTAACTGAACGATTTATCACAAGTGGTGTCTTAATCCTGCAAACTCCAAGGTAAGCACTCAAAGACTTGCAAACTCATTCACTAAACAGCTTTAGTTAGTTAAGTCTGTGAGGGCTCAGGGCTTAGTTCGCAGGGAGGACATTGAAACTCAGCCATTCATTCATGGGTAAATCATAGAGTTCCTGACTACAGGTGAAATCAGCGCCCCCCAGTGGCACCCACTTGTCAGTTATTTTACTAACGCCACTGATTAACGCATTCAGTGGAGATGCCGGTCCATGGCTGCTAAACTCATGCAGCAAATTTCCCATAAAACCACATCATGTACTACCTTATGAATGGGAATGTGTATGTGTGACATCCCTGCTTGTTCTGCATACAGTGTTAGGGTGTGTGTGTGTGTGCACTTGTGAGTCCTTTATCTTGTCTGTGCACAAAAAAAATGTGTAATTTGGTCATCATTGGCCAGTAGACCCTGAATCAGTGCTCAAATGATGTACTCACGTTAGTAGACACTGCTGAGAATTTAAAACCTCTTTCTTCTTCTTTTCCAGGTTACGCAGTTTTTTCTTCAGGTCCCTATTTTCCTCCTCCATCTCCAGAAGCTCTTTAGTTTGATGGTTCGTAGTAGCCAAAAAGCTGTTTGAGATAAGAGGATAATATTGCTTGTCAGGGCTACGTCAGCGTAACATACAGTAAATAGATAAAGCAGTATATTGCAAACTATTTGTTTCCTTGCTTTTCAATTACCTTGCCAGTTTGGTGTCCTTCATTTTAAATTCTAAAGCCATTTTCTCTAATGTGTTCAGAGTGCGGATCACAGGTTTGACCATACCACAGGACACACTTTCACCCAATGCACTTAGAAGCACTTTCTGATGGTAGGCTCCTAAAAAGAATTGGTGGAAATAGATTATTAATTAGATTTTTCATTCAACTTAGCAACTCAAAGGGTATTTGTAGTTTTCATTTTCGTAGTTAATTACAAATTATAAAACATGGATGATTTTTACATCAAACACAATATGGGCAGCTGAGCCAGGATGCTGCTCCCATAGCACCTTCTCTCAATGTTTACTGTAGCTACAGTTTTAAGTAATGGTACACTCCCAAGGATAAGATTCCGCAAATAGAAATTCTAGCAACCAATCAGAAAGCAGAAGTTGAAGGCGGAACCGTGGAACCAATAGGTTTAGTAAGTAATAAGTTCAAAGCGCACTACCTCCTCAGAATAAGCTCACTTGAGATATCAGGGGCGAGTTCAAGAAGCATGCAATGTAGAAACACCGTTAATTCAACAGAAACAGAGGTGAGCTGAACGCTTTGTCAAGAGACGAGAGTGTTGTCACTTGATATTTGTTTTGTGTTTTTATCTGAGCCTGATTAAACACATATAAATATAGGTATTGTGTATTTTTTTTCTGACTTCACTCTAAACATTCAATTAAGTGTGGATACTGTGCTCACGGTCCTTTTTAATGCTCCGGGTTTCTGAGACACATCCATGCTGACAGGGTGACTTTTTCTGACACACCCACCAAACAAAAGAAAACTACCTCAGAAGCCAATAGCAGTAGGAGCAATAACTGTATTGTACTGTTGCTGGTGGCTGGGCCACTCACCTATTGTGACCCGTGACCTTTTGCGCCCCACTCATCAGTTCTCTTGTCCCGCACCACTGGCTAACTCTCCCGTGCACTGTCCCACGCCACTGGCCTACTGTCTGGTGCACAGTACTGCACCACTCATATCTTGGGACACTTGCCTGCTCTCCCATGGCACCCGCCAACTGTATCATGGGACTTAACCTGCTGTGACTGTACTCTACTGTTGCTGCGGCTTGTGCCACTCACTCACTGCCAAGTGCGCTGTCCACGCCACTGGCCGACTGTCTTCTGCACTGTTCCGTGCCACGGGACCGTAGTCGGGACAGTAGATGACTGACGCGGAACAGTACATGAGTGGCACAGGACACTTTACAAGACAGTAGGCGACTGGCACAAGACACCAGCAACAATACAGTACAGTTTTTGCTCCTACTGCCTCTCGAGACCCACGCTTGCCCATGAAATGTTATGGCAGGAAAGCGATGTAATGGTAACTATATGACAGTTATAGCCCCAAATGCGGAAAGGTGAAAAAGTTTGCCTACTGGTTCCCGATGATGTCCTGAAAATTATGTAGCATTTTGAGGCATTATGTTTAAGGGCATGTTACGTTTGTTTATGTGACAAGGTAACGTTACACATCTTACCGTCTGCCTTACACTCGCCAGTTTTCTGTTTCAAGTCCTCCACCAACCAACCAATTTCTTGTCCTCTTTGTTCACTGTCCTTAGATAGCTTGTATAATATGTCAACCGTGCGCATATTCACTTCAAACCATGAAACTTTAGTTTCTCCAAGCACGACTTTCAGCCATTCGCTTACCTGTTTTTTAAAAAAGGAAATTCTATAAAACATCTAACATTAAAGACATTCGCACTGTTGGGCTTGTGTTTAGACCTAGCCTTTAAATATAACATAAATCAAATTCAAAGTAACAATACGCACAAACCTGTTTGTTCTTTTCACACATAATTACTTTTCTTGTTTAAGGTTATAATGATACAGAATCAAATGAAACCTTCGTTCAAAACAGTGACCGTCGTTTCTGGTTCAAAATAAATCGACACTCCCGCCAACTTCTTCTGCTCTTCTGTTTAATAGTGACAAGTTGCAACCTTGGGGGTTAGCGCCATCTGCGGGACCGATGTGGAACAAGGGTGATTTTCTCTGTGGTGCCGCTGTGAATTACACTTAGGATCATAGAACTTTCTAACTGGTGTCTCTCTAGGGGAGAAGAAAGGCTTTTTAATCCGTGAGGTGTGTTCATCCTGGGTCTATGGTAATGTTACCACCACGGAATGTGAAGTTGTTCTCTCTTATTTTTAATACAGCTGTTGATAGTGATGAGGTCCAGTTCTCCTTTCATCCCTAAGTT
Organism: Nematalosa erebi; assembly: GCA_036025975.1. Taxonomy (NCBI): domain Eukaryota; kingdom Metazoa; phylum Chordata; class Actinopteri; order Clupeiformes; family Clupeidae; genus Nematalosa; species Nematalosa erebi. The sequence goes on along the minus strand of JAVQKI010454071.1, from coordinate 7,291 downwards.
CAATCAGATCTTTGGTTTTTGCAACACTGATAAAGAAAAAACATTGACTTATTTCCCTTAGCTGGTACTAATTTCATATCCCCCAACTCAGCCAACTTAAGTGTATTTGACTATATCAAGCTGGTTGCAGCTAGCTTGTAATGCAATCCGAGTTAAAAGCTCCACCAATAACCAATAATGGATAGACATATTTTACACTCTTGATAGGCATTTACTCTGAGGTGGGTATAGGTGCTTTGTTTGAACTATGAAACCTCTTAGTTCAGCCTTCAGCTTCTGTTTGATGATTGGCTGCTAGAATTTATAGTTGCAGACCTGATGCCTCTGGAGAGTACCTGACATAGTACCGTAGTGAAATACAGTATTGAAAGGTATTATGGCAGCAGCAGCATGAGCCTGGCTCAGCTGACCCTACTATGTTTGATTACAGTTTATGGAGCCAGGGCTGTGTAAGCAGACAATGTGCTCTGAGAATGAAGCACTAGCAAATTGTGATATTGAGGGAATGTTACCAAAAGTGTTCTGGGTTCAGAATTCATTGGCACCGCTGACCTTAAGTGCCTGAAATAAGACACTTGAGATAGGCATACTTTAGTAATATGGAGCAAGGTCAAAAAAGTAAATGTAGGTATTTGTGAATTATTTTTTAATCAAAATACACAATTATTTGGGACAGGCCATTTCATCTAGCCATTTCTTTCTCTTTCTTTGTTCTGATGTAGATATATTTTTATAAAATGAATATAACATATAGGTACATTGTTGTTGCAACAAATTTTTCTAATTATGTGTTGCCTGAGGTTTTTGCGGGTCTTTATTCAGACCCCAGGAAATGATTACAATTCAGCATACTTTCTACCATCGCAGACGACTGATACACTTATTTACATAAAAAACAAGGAGGTCCATTGTAAATCAAAGAAAGTATGTACTTGACATTTTGAACATTTAGCTTAAACATTTAACATAAGTCCTAGAAGCATCACTGTGCTTCTATTACATCTTCCTCATCCGCTTTTTGAATCTCTGGTTAAAAACAGGTGAGCTGCCAATCAGAGAGTCTGGTGAGTGGGAACCGTAGCTGCCATCAGAGGCCCCTCCAGGAGATGGGGCCATTCCAGCTTCACTCATGGTGGACATGGGCCCTTCCTCAAAGACATCATTCCCCAGAGGACCTGACACCTGGCCCTCCTCTCCATCCTGTGGCTCCATCTTGACTTGGGGCAGATGCCACAAGGGGGAGCTGCTTACAGGTGCACCTTTATAGAGATGATTGTTTTTAATTTAAATCATAAAAAACATTTTTATTCAAGATTGCATAAATACCAGATTGCATACATTTGCAAAGCTCACACAGGGATGTTGGTGCAAATACAGTATATTCAAACAGATGATATCTGATTGATTGATTTTTACAGTTTATTTCTGGCTTGGGCCAGTGAACAATATGTGTTCCCCAGCAATAAAAAAAATGCAGTGAATTTGAAACGCATCAAATGCATCATATTCAAGAAAGTATTACCTGAGACATGAGGAGAATTCTCTGCATCAAGTCCACTAGCCATTCTCTCGCTGGATGTACCCAACACACCAATGGGCAGGGCCTGGTCACCTGACGCCAAGTCAGCCTCCGGCTCCTCACTGACAGGGAAAGCTATGTCACTCATAGGTTCGTCTTTGACACGCATGGGCTTGGAGTCTTCTAGAGCCTTCTCTGGATTTACCACTCTCTCATACTCTTCTGAAAGCTCTCGACTGACCTGGTTGAGAAAAGATGGAAAAAAAAGAGGCATAGTCAGAACTTATGAAATGTTTGTGATAGTTTTAGTTTTTCTGTTTGTCGTATTGCTTTACAATACAATCATTTAGGTAGAGAGAAGAGTGAATCCAATGTTCATCTCATGCTTTACCCTCATCTGTTTGGATGTACAATTATGTAAGCATCATGGGGCTGTTTAGTGATGCCCTTCTTCTTGGAACTAGGCATGCTGTTGGATCTGTGTTAAAAGGACTACAGTCTGATCTGATATTTGAAAACCTCAATATTTATAAATGTTACAGTTAACCCAGTTATTTTTTTTCTAAGATCAAAAATCTGATCATAATAAACAAGTAGTTTTATTTAATACAGTTAGGATTTTTGCCATAATCACGCAGCCCAACAACTCCATGCAGATGTAAACTTGTGTATCTCACCTGAACCATGTAGCTGTGATAGTCCTTGATGCGGCTTTGCCAGAAGCGCTGCAGTGCCAGCACACTGCCAATGCCCACCTCATGGAACACTTGCTCCACCACATCAGGGAATGGAGTGGCACCCAGCTGGGCCTCACGGTCCACAGCCACACGAAGCAGCCAGGTCAGACGCTGGTAGTGCTCGTGCACCAGGTCAGTAAGTGTCTCTAGCACGCTCTCGTGTGCTAATTCAAAGCCAGCGTGAGCGAGAACTGTAGCGACAGACTGGTAGAGAAGCTGCCGACAGGATGGCCCACTCAGTTCTGTTACTGGCTCCCCTTTCCCCCTGAAACAGAAAGAGATGGAGAAATAAGAGAGAAATACAAGCATAGCAAGGGCAGGTGTACCAATGACATGATGCTTTTCCTCAATAGAGACCTTCACTGAAGCCCTCTTGTAATCCAGGTGTAGTTTTGGGAAATGTGCCTAAGGGCAACTTAGCCCCCACACTGCTTATTTTAGTTATTCATTATATTCATTATTAACTATGTCTTACGTATTTACTTTTTTAGATGTATTTGTTTAATTCATTCTTTTTGCTATTATGCTTTTATTACCGATGCTGTAATACTGTAAATTACCCAGTTGTGCTATAAATAAATGCTTAGTATGATGCATGACAGCAAACTACATGAAAAACATTATTTTTGCTGTTGATGTGCCTTGTGGTATTTAGTGATTTGATCTCTCTTTTTGTACATAAGAAGGCTCAACTTACTTGTAGAAGTCGCTTTCTGGGTTGCTATGCCGAAGCTGAAAAGGCAGGCTTGGGGCCTTACTGTCTGGAGGTAGCAAATCATCTGGCATGATTGGCGTGGGAGGTCGTGGAGGTAATGGCTCACCCTCCTCGGTCTTGAAATTGCTCTGAACATCACCAGTAGAGGATGCAAGTGGCTGTTGGCCTTGCTGGGCAGCTGCAAGGAGACTGCGAAGACGGCGGACATGCTGGCAGAGTTGAACGGTGTGAATGGTGAGGCTACAAGGTTCCGAAGGCACATCAAGCATAGTGGTGGGACGAGGACGTGGTGCCGATGGTTGGTGTAGGGGCGGGTCTTGCATCTCAACCTGACGGAACTCCCGCTGCAGCAAGTCAAAGGAGCTGCGGCCCGGAGGCGCAGATACAGCTGGGATCTCCCCCCAGTAACGCAGCATTTTGATTGCCTACCACCTGCAGGTTGTGTGGGTAATGTAGGCCTATCAATAACTGCCAATAATAAAAAAAAAAAATAATCATAGGATTTGTTTGTGATCACAACATATTGTGCTGAAATCACTCAAGTCATCACTCAAACAAAGGAATAAGATCTATTCTATTAAGAAGGACACTAAAGAAAACAAACAATAAAATTTCACTTTCCTAATCAAACTCGGCTCATGATCTCAAACATGCAAATGACTAGACTACATGACTACAGTGACTAGATCAAGAATGCCCATGTTCAGGCTTTAGCAAGGACCCGTCTATACTTTGGTCAGCTCTGAAGCAGACTTGTACTGTGCTGCTGTGAAGAAATCTGTGTGCATCTACACACACTAGTTAGGCGCACCACACCTTTTATGGAAAAACGTCAGTATAAAGTTCTGAAGTCTGAATGGCTTTGCATTATGCAATAGGGCCTAATCTAACCCTACCTTTCTATTGCTAAATAACTGATTTACGTATAGTGTGCGTTAGATTTCCGAGTGATATTGATGGTTTCGTTTATGCCAACAAGACATTAAACATGGTATTTTGCCTTTGCTGTAAATTTGTGTTTGGTGTTGTTCAATAGCAGGGGTAACTAAAATCATAAGAACGAAAGAATCACGAACGAACGAAAGATCAACCAGAATTTAAAACTTACGTTGACTGGTGAATTGCGTCCAGTATCCTTACAAATAAATCAGATTTACAAATGTTCTGCTAATATACGACAACGCAAAGTTAATTTGCAGAAAACACTATTTTGTTCTCAGCAGGATGCATGCCGGGTAGTTCCGTTCGCCGATATATGCAGCGAAGGGAAGCATCGGAATTACATAAATAGTTCCTGAGTAAGAGTATGTGAAAGATCAAAATATTTCCCCATATTATGAAATGTGCTTGAAGAGAGAAATCTACACATATTTTTTCGTCATGTTACGAAATCCAGGTGATGAGTAAAGGGGCGCTAAGTCGCAGGTCCAATACAGCTCCAAACATATCCGGACGTTTTAAAACGTTGCACATCCTCAGCTGCTAAGGATCGTGCGAACAGCGAAAATTGACAGAGATGAAACGCTAGAAATGGATCTTAACGACAACGTAAGTCAGGATACCGACACTGAGTTGAAGGAAGAAAATACTGGCCTTACTAATACCGACAGCAGTGATGGTCCTTTTAAGAAACCTACATTCGCACCACCATCCGTAGCTGGCAAAAGAGGGAACGCTAAAAGTTGTTCAGAAAAGCAGGCCTCCACCGTGTCAGGCAATGAAGTTGTTTCTTTATCCGAGGATGTGAAAAGGAAGCAGGAATCTCATAATGAGCAGGGGAAATCATCAGACGATGTGGCAGAGGAGAATGTGTCTTCTGAAACTGGCGAAAACACTTCTGCAAGCATTTCTACGCAATCCAAAGGCAGCGTGCGTTTGTCTACCAAAACGACACAAGATGGTAAACAGAAACTCAAAGCACCACTAGCTGGTAAATTCAAACCAAACCCACCTCTTCCCTACACTGAACCTCCGTGGGGTCGCGTTGCAAGGATACCCTATGCGCTGGAAATACTCAAAAACGGGGTAATTGTCGACTCCGTGCCTCTTACTCAACAAGGTTACTTTGTAGTTGGTCGCTTACCCTTGTGTGATGTATCTTTGGAGCATCCGTCCATCTCCCGTTATCATGCAGTTCTACAGTACAGAGGAGAAAGCGGGGAAGCAGGAGAAGTTGGTGAGGAGGCTGGTTTCTACGTGTATGATTTGTCAAGCACTCATGGCACATTTGTCAACAAGAACAAAATTCCTCCGAAAACCTACATCAGGCTAAAAGTAGGACATGTCGTTAAGTTTGGGGGTAGCACTCGACTCTTCATATTACAGGTATGTAAAATTTTGTCTTCATTTAGCATCTGTTTGATATTCTCACCTAAGACTTGGTAATGATAGTCAAAATTCCTGACACAAAAAAAAATAGTTTAAATGTTATGTTTAAGTTAAATGAAATGAGATCCAGGATCTTTATTATTTTTGTAAGTGTAGCAAAGTGAGTGATGGCCCAAAACATTTGATAGAATCATCTGGTGAATTCACCCACAAGTAAAAGTACTCTTAGTCTGTGTCCCCTGAACAGGCTGGGAAAATGTGGACAGGAAACTGATTGAGCTCTCATGTTTCACAATATCTTGAGGTGCCCTTAAGCATGGCACCTGTAGCCTCTGTGATTTGTGATTGTCAGAAAATTGCACTACATACAAACTCAGTAACTGCTATTGTTGTTGTATTTTTGTTTGTGGAGATGTGCAATAAAAAAAAGAAACTGAAGTAAGTATTTCTGTAAACATAGGGTCCAGAATCTGATGAAGAGATGGAGTCAGAACTCACTGTAACTGAGCTAAGAGAGAGAGCCAGGAAGCAGCGAGAAGAACTTGAGAAGAGGATGATGGGAGATGGGTCTGACGATGAGGAGAAAGAAGAGGATGAAGAGAAAAGTGTCAGCACCTCTGGCAGGAGCACCACAGAGGATTCTGGATGTTCTTGGGGCATGGGTAAGGTTTCTTTTTTTATTTTTATTTAAATGGGGGATGCTTGTGTAATTAAGCTTATGTTGTTTTGCAGTGATTTGGTCTGTTTCCATTGTCTGTGGCATTACTCATAAAACCATGGGTCGCCAATGCTATTGTCATTGTTAACTAACTGCAGCTAACAATTTCCAGAACTGATTACTCCATCAATTGCCTTTTTAATTAGTCAATTAGTTGTTTGATGTAAAAAATGTATAACTTGAAAGTATTAACTCTGTAACTTGTACAGTGGTTTCCCTCTGAGAATCAGGCCCTGTTTACACGCACTTGGATGGGTAATTCCATGGAAAACTGTCACATCCGTAACGCCAACAAAATGCCATGGTATTTGTATAATGCCAATAATAAGGAAAAGTTTCATAAAATTTCTTCTTCAACCAAGAAGAGTGAATGTTAAAATTTGATGTACTGTAATCATCATTCACTTCATACCATACCATGGCATGTTGTTGGCATTATGGACGTTACAGTTTTCCATGGAATCGGCAAGTATTTTTTTTATAAATAACAATTTTTTTTTTATTTGTTTACTTTTATAATTGCATTTACACGTATCCTCAGAATCCAGCATTTTGAAATCTATAAAAAATATCCGTTTGAGGTGGCTAAAACTCTGTTTAAGTAACTCATACAAATATATGCGTTTCTAAAAATATTTAGATACATGTAAACAGGGGTTAAGATTATTTGAACTCAGCGCTCTGTGCTTTTTACTATTACTTTATCTATAGGAGAGGAGGCAGCCCCAGAAGATGAAAATGAAGAGAACCCATTTGCCACGGAGTTTCAGGAGGATCAAGAGGCAGCTTACCTCAAAGATCCCAAGAAAGCACTTCAAGGTTTTTATGATCGTGAAGGTGGGTATCCCTTTTTTTATTTTATCTTCATGAAATTACATCAACTTGTCCAAATGTAGCCCTCAAACAGACTCTCAATAAGCAATGTGTGGCTTGCTTTTAAAAAAAAATATATAGATGACAATTCAACCCCCAGCTTTTGCCCCTTGTTCATACCCTTATCACTCTAACCCCCCACAATGCACTTCATGCACTATAAGCATTTTATCTTGCCCCCCTCCTGACCCCCCAGACCCTCCCCCCATGCACATATAGGCTGAGAAACCAACACAATTTCACTGCATTTCTTACACTGCGGTAACCATATGCATGTGACAATAAACTTCATTGTATCCTTGTATTGTATATTATGTGTCTATTTTACAGAAAGTAAACTTTGTGTATTACTGTTTTGTACATTAACATGAAAATTCTTTTTACTTATGTGTACATGTATT
>JAVQKI010454021.1:0-17711 GCA_036025975.1 Nematalosa erebi | reverse complement strand
AGTTAGCATTCTAAAGGCTTACAAACCCTGACTTTTGTTTTATATTTCTTTATTGGTTAGAACATGATGACTGGTGTTGGTTGTGAGAACATTTAGCAATGTCATGCTGTGAAAGGGTTTCTTTCATTTCTGTGGTGTGTTCCTACACAGTTCACAAATGTGCATAATGCATCTCCTAAATGGCTACTGGTAATAACACGTGTTTATCCACCCTTCATGTGACCACACATGAACTAAAATCTAACTAAAATCGATTAAAAGATGATACAACCACCTCCCTAATAAAGAAAAACCTCAGTTATGGCATAGTGTTGCTTTAAGAGATAATTTTACAATAAATAAAATAACAATATCCCCCAATCTTTCAGTTGCTGTTTCTTTATAGCAGTGGCACACAGTTTTTGCCTTTGTGCTACCAATGTGTTAACACTCTAAAATGTTTAATTTAAATTTTACATTACCAAACTCCATGAAAAGTGGAAAGACAAACAGACTTCGTTACCTCCTTCACAGTGATACTTCAACACCTACTATCCCATTTCACCACATATAACACCACAATAGGGCATTCCCAAAGCTCAGAGAACATACCTGATAGACTTCTGTATGCAGCAGCGACAGAAGCGATGTCCACAAGGTGTCTGCACAGCAGACCTCAAGGCCATAAGGCAAATAGGGCACTCGTACTTGCTCTCCAAGGGAGGGTCGAACTCCACATCATAGCCCTGGGTCTCCTCGTCACATAAGATATGAACAGGACTCCCTATGACTCCATAAGATTCCCTCTCCCTCTCCAACATGGCTGCAGCGCAAGATGAAATCTCAGCACCACAGCAGTCAGACTCCAGACTGTTCTTGTCTGAGCTCTCACAGCATGCCATCTGCAGAATAACAGAGCAATAATTGTACAATAAAGTGACTAACACCGATTTCTGGGATCCACTGTGGCTTTTTGTTTTGATCAGATTATATTTACCTTGTTATAAGTTGAAAGGAACTGTCACTTCGGACAAACAAGCTTGAATCAGAAAAACATCCACTACAAGGTGACTGCAATAAACACAAAATGAAATAGCAGAAATGCATTAACTGTTCCAGCGGGAGAATTTTCTATTTTTTTTTTTTTTATTATTTTTAAACCTGTACTACATTTCAAATTTCAGTAGCATTGCTGTTAACTTCATTTATCCAATGACACACTAACTTGTGGCAAGATGTTAGCAGAATTAGAAAACATCAGGGTGGGGCATGTGATAAAACTGAATTAAAGAGAGCATAATGTAAAGCTCTACCGTTTTGTGACTAAGTACTTAAAATTAACATTCAACTCATTTACGCAAAATCACTTTATAGTCGTCTTATCACCTGTATGAGAGGCTAAACTTAACTTAAGACATGACGTTGGCATAACGTTAACTTCGCCGACTCAACATTAACGTTAGCCTGTTTACTAATTAGAACATGTCTGCAAGGAAGTATACACAAAACTGTGACAACAAAAAAAGTGTCAGTGTGGCAAACTTACATATCAGTCAATAAACTCTCTTTCGTGTATCAGTGTTCGACAAAATTTAATCAAAATTAGGCCTACCTTAAGACAGCTAACAGATTTCGCCTTCTACCGGGGAGCTTTTGCTTCCTGCTGGGGTAGTTACCTACTTTTTCTGAAGTCAAGTCACAAGTTTCTGTCACTACGTTAGCGAAAATATGTATTTGTGTTTTCTTGACTACTGACCCCTAGTGGGTGGAGGACAAGGTGCTATTTGTTTGCGAGATCTGCTGTGAAATCGCAACACCACCATAATATAATCAGACTCATGACTGCCTGCATACAGATGTAAAATAACTTTAGAAAATGATTCTGGGCTCTGGGTAGATCTTGGGTTTAGACAGGTATGTCAGATTTCAGTACAGGAAGTCAACATTACTTTTTCGCCCCCCTGTGGTCAGCGTTGGAATTGCCTTGCACTGCAATCGCATAATAAAAAAGAAAAATGGCGGTCTTGGCGAGAAGTAGCCTAGGTAGAGATATCTGTTCGAATGTGTCATGGAAAACATCGTTTCAGGGAAGGACACTGATATTGTTCTGTGTGCTTTTGGTCAAGCCTGGAAGCGCTACTACTCACTGGGTGGTCACAGAGGACGGAAAAATTCAACAGCAGGTAATGCCAGGTCACTAGACTGTCCCGTACTGATAGCTAGCTAAAGCAGGCTAGCATTCAATCTATCGACGTCTAGCAAACAAGCCAGCTACCCCTTATGCCAGTAAAGTTTACTTGCTTTTTGAATAACGGAATCAATCTGATAGACAACATCTAATGTTAATAAACAATAGAAGGAAGCTAAGGGGTAGGTAAATAGTACGACACTCTGTAATTTCTTGGATGCCAAGACGTGTACCAAGTAACGTTCACAGAAATGGCAATGATAAGTTCTTTCAGGCAAGGGTAAGGTTAAATGCTTCGAAGCTTTGCCAGGAGGCATGTTCTTCAAACCTTCTTGGCGGATGTTTAGGTAATTGGGCCTTAAATCTGTCATAGCGAAATAAATGAAAGGATTTGACAGGCGCACATACACAGGTAAATCAGATGTACAGATGATAAGGGTAGTTGTGAGCCATCATGACAACAGTGTTTCAGGCAGATCCCAAATCGACTGGTATTAAAAATTGTTAATGTGATCCATGTGATAATTATATTAAAAGTGAATGTGGTTCATAATGATGTTTGACGTTTTGAAAACTGAATACTAAGTAGCCTACGCTCCCCATTGCGTCATACCAGTCATAGGTTTAATGTTCATCTTGTGTTATTGGTTTTTCAGGTGGATTCACCGCTCAATTTGAAACATCCCCATGATCTTGTTATCTTCATGAGACAAGAAACCCGTGTGAACTACCTCAAAAAGCTGGAGGTAATTGAAAATTTTTAAAGCATTAAAAGTATCTTACCACTGTTAGATTTAACAAAGCCTTTTGGTAATGCACAGTAAGCCTGCTTATCACACAGAGTGAAATTTAAGCTTTCCATTTGAATGTGTCTGCTGCAAATCTGTCTGTTATAACACGTCATAACGTTTGATTTTCTGTGTGCATTTGTCTTGTGCAGAAGCAGTTGGTTGCTCAGAAAATTCATATAGAGGAAAATGAAGATCGAGACACTGGACTGGAACAGCGGCATTACAAGGAGGATGCAGACTGTGTCACAGCCAAAGTCCCTCTTGGGGACCTAGATCTGTATGATGGAACTTACATCTCTCTTGAAAGCAAAGACATAAGGTCAGAGTGCATTTTGTAACCTTAAGATTGACTGATTTATGAATCTTTCCTTTCTTTGCTCTTGGATCAGTTGAGATTTATGCCAGCCTTTAAAAAAAAACCTATTAGCATGAAATGTTGACAAATCAGTGACTTGTGTATTCCAGTGTTGAGGACTATGTAGATCATAGATCTCCTCTGCCACCTGACTTGGATAAGCCTGACTGCGCTAGGATTCTTGACCTTCCGTATAGTATTCATGCTTTCCAGCACCTGAGGGTAAGTTTTTGCTTTGTTAATGACGTGACAACTTCAGCCAATATTGAATTGCTGCAAGGTATTCACCTACTGTTTAAATAAATGTAAAATGTGCTCTTTAAATCTTTTCAGGGAGTGCAAGAGAAAGCCAACTTGACCTCTCCTTTACTGTCAAAAGAGGACCCCATTTTTGGTTCTCTGTCCTACCATTTGGGGCGTAGTATGGATGAAGTGGGACACAGAATATATCAGGGCCTCTTGCGTGTAAGTTGCTCAATCAAAGTCCTTCTTTAATGTTTCAAGACTTCTGGACATATGTTTTATGCTGCTTCTCTCTGTCCTCTCTATGTTTTGGTCATAGAACTCTTCATCTTGGGTATTGTATAATATGGCATCTTTCTATTGGCGCATGAAGAATGAACCAAGGCAGGCGATTGATTGTGTGGTTCGTGCCCTGCATTTCTCACCAAGGTAAGAAAATGCAACACGCATAAAGTGAAATTCCATGGCAGGCATGCAAACTCCTCACCTTTCGGCGAAACTCGCCGTTTTGAGATCGAAATGGGACATCTATGTGAATCGCACAGATCCAAGGAGAACATTTTCAGGGGTGGGTGGGGGATGGGATATGGGGGTTAGCAAGCATGCAAGCAAGTAGAACTGTGAACCACAGAAAACTACATACAGTAGGCCCACACTCTTCTCGTGACAGCAAATCATTGAAGAGATGCTAATTGAAGCTCGAGGGCGCCCTGTGATAGGTTACACAGGCATGTGTGATGTCTTGGGTGGAGTGGTGGTGGGTCAGTTAGAGGGGGGGGGGTTATGGTGTACTGTATGATGGGGTTGGAGGTTTAAGGGGTAGTATATGTGTATGAGGGCAGTGTGTGTGTGCGTGGGTGGTGGGCAGTGTGTTGTATATGTGGAAGGTGGCTAAGTAAGAAGCTGATGGGGGGTTAGGTTAAGGTGGGGTAGGAGGAGATGTATTTGGTAAGACATTTTGTATCTTATTATATTCAAGATGCCTCAGGTAATGCATTCCTGTGTCACGCAGACTATGAAATTCACTTTTCCCACGCGCCGTGTGTCCGCGCGCCCTTCTCACCTTTTTCACCCCTGACCAGTTTGCATGCATCCATGTGAAAATGTGCAATATTTTCTGGGGATTGGGAGGAAAGTGCAGGAGCTGAATTTTTTTAAGCACCATTGATGATCTGTCTGTATGTATGTTTTTATCTGCCATTTACTTACCTCTTTCTAAAGGGCCCACAAGGACATAGCGCTGGTCAACATGGCTAATATCCTGCACAGAGCCCATTTCTCTGCTGATGCTGCTATCCTTGCCCATGCTGCTCTGGACCTCACCACGGATTTCCTAACCAGTCACTACACCCTGGGCAACATCTATGCTGTAAGCTGCAGTTCATTCCCTTCATATTGACCTGTGACCTCCGGTGGCACTATAATAAAGGCCAGCACCAGGTTGGTTCAGTCACATGCCTGTGGGTTTGTCCCCCCCCCCCCCCCGTCAGATGCTGGGCGAGTACAACCACTCGGTGCTGTGCTACGAGCAGGCCCTGCAGGTGCTGCCAGGCTTCGAGCAGGCCCTGAGACGCAAGCATGCCGTCCTCTGCCAACAGAAACTGGAGCAGAGACTAGAGGCTCAGCACAGGTACACACATCCACCAGATACCACAGGAGTCTGGGCCAAGGCTCCTGATTCAGACTGGGACATGCGTGGCTTTACATAATTGCTTGGGCATTGTCTCCCCATATATTTCTACTATGGACAACTCAGAATGAGGTGTACAGCTATGTACTTAAACATGTATTAGTACTTGACATGTTGATGCTTGCACTGCCCGTACGTTGCTGTGTTGAATTGTTCTAGCCTAATTAAACAAACCATTTTAGTGGTAGTAGCAATATGAATAGGTGAAGTAGAATTTGAGTAAAAGTATGTTGGGTTGTCACTGATGCAGGTCCCTCCAACGCACGCTGAATGAGCTGAAAGAGTATCAGAAGCAGCATGACCATTACCTCCGTCAGCAGGAGGTGCTGGACAAGCATAAGCTCATTCAGGAGGAGCAGATCCTCCGCAACATCATTCACGAGACGCAGATGGCAAAGGAGGCACAGCTGGGTGAGTGAGGAGGACGTACGTACACACACACTGAAGTTTTAAGAACGTCTGCTGTGAGTGATGGTTGTCAGACATCAGTAGTTAAGGGACTCTAGGCTTAGTTGAGATGGCTGTCTGGCTGGCCAAATGCAGTACATTCTGGGGGAGCAATGAGGCTTTTTGGGCGGAAGGGCAGAAGGCCTACCCATTCAGCCAACCAGCCAGCCAAGTCAAACAAGCCTTCTGTTTGACACATCCCTTGTCCTCATTTTAGGGAACCACCAAATGTGTCACCTGGGTCCTCAGCAGAGAAACCTCTTCTGCCCATTTGACCTCCCAGTGCGCTACCATCGTGGGGACCTGTTTGAGAATGTACACTACATCCAGGTGAAGCTCGAGCCAAAACATTGTGCATAGCCACAGCAGTTACTCTTGTTATCCATGTGATCAGCCACTTTTGAATATTTCATGTACTTCTGTATGTGTCCTGCCCTCGTTGCTCAGTTTGGGGAGGAGGTGTCTGTGGCAAGCAGCGTGGCACTGGTGTCGAAGATGAGCGCCAATGAGAGTCGCAGCCCCCAACCCTACTTCTCTGTGTCAAGTGGGGAGAACCCAGCATCCATGTGGGGCCAAGAGGCCACCTCTGCCACGGTCAGCTCCTTGGCATCTGCCAATTCACTTCTACTGTTTCACTGCAGTACTTTCCCCCTCTGTTGCATTGCCCTAGAGCACTGTAGAACTCTGCATTTACTCAGATAAGCCAAAACCCAGCAGGGAACACCAGTCTAAATACTGTAATTTCAGCTGTAGACCCTGATAACCTATCGTTGCATTGTATATGCAAGTCAACAACCTCAAGGTTAAACACCATAATATGCAAATAGCTGATCATCTCTGCATATTTTTTTTTAGATTACACACATGGGTTATAGGTTTTGCCGACAAATATTGACGTTGACGTGTCTTTGTGTGTGTGTGGGCGCGGGCGTGTGTGTTTGCATGTGTGTGTGTGTTTGGAGCAGGCGGGCCTGTCTGTGCTATGGCCCCGGAGGTCAGATTGTGCCCACCAGTACCCCTCGCTGCCCCCAGCCCATATGCTTCCCACCTTCTACCTCCCACCAGAGGCCCGAGGCTATGGGTGAGTTGGCCATGGTACACCGAGCTTGGTTTAGTTACAGTAACAATCATGCCAACATACCACGGCATGTTTCAATGGCATTTACTACCTGCGACTACCTTTTCTATCAGGAAGTGTTGAGTTACCATTCTCCCCTAGTAAAATATTAACTTTCCGTGTTAGTTTTACAGTGGTCCAATGTGATGAATGACGTTAGAGGCCTGGAGGCTAAGGGTGAGTGTGTGTGTGTGTGTGTGTGTGAAACCCAGTAGGGTGCTTTTAACCTGACCTCATGTCGTGTACAGGCTCCAGAGCACACTGAATGAGGAGCGAAGCCCCCCTCTGTCTGCGGAGCTGCCAGACTGTGGCTCAGGCCCCCAGCCCTCCCCTCCGGATGCGCTTACCTCACTGGCATCAGCCCTGGAGGGGAAGGACCTGCCTGACCTTTATGCCTCACAGGTGATGACACTATCAGCACAAGAGTGGCCATGCCACTCTGTATGGCGTTATTGACATTATAGCTAAATTGTACCTAAATGTCCATTCGACCTTTACTTTGTGGTCAAACTTTTTAGAGTTAACCGTACTCGTAGCTTGTTAGCTCTTAATACAGATGGCATCAGGCAACTTCACCTAAAAAGCTTTTACGTAGGAAAAGCGAGTGTTGTGTTGAACTAAGAGGAAAAGTGGATGTTGTTTGGCTTGTTATACAGACCTTCAACCTGAGCAAGTTTGTTTGTGTGTGTGTGTGTGTGTGTGTGTGTGTGTGTGTGTGTGTGTGTGTGTGTGTGTGTGTGTGTTTAGATCTTACTGTCTCGCAGTGGTGGGTGGAGCATGGACCAAACAGGAGCTCTGATAGCTCAGGCTATGGAGAAGGTATTCATCAGTTACTCTTTCTTTGGGGAGTTTTATTTTGCCATTTCCTCATCCAAAGTTGGGTTGGGTAGGTTTTCAAATGGATATAGAGGCTATATGGATGAAACCTTGGGTAAGGATAACTGTCTGGCCTAAAGCAATGCATTCTGGGGCGCATTAAGGCTTTTTCAATTGACAAAAGTCAGTGATGTTGCTTACGGCATGGGCCCAACGAAATAAGTCCCACCCACTTAACCAGCCAGCCAGCCAGCCAAGTCGAACAAGGCTCATATCTGCACCTGATTGACTGTGTTGGTTGACGGCGCTGTGGTTGTTCTTCCTCCAGAATAGTGCCCCCCGCTGGCTGCTGCTGAATGAGGCAGGGCTGTTCTGGCGTGCCAAGGGCAACGGGACACAGGCTCTGCAGTGCATCCGCAAGGCCCTGAGCGCTGCCCCGCAGCAGCACCGCGACGTGCCGCTGGTCAACGCTGCCAACCTGCTGATGCGCTCCGGCCAGCTGCACCGGGCCCAGCAGCTGCTACAGGAGGCCCTGCATCTCAATGCCTCAGAGGTAACCACCACACCCATCAACTTTCACCGCACACCGAACAATTGGACAACGTCCATATTCACTGAATTCGATGTGCCATGTTCTATTATTTCATGACCATTGATGCTCTTGCCAAACTGTCTAATCCAGGGCTGTAGTCGACGTGATAAGTGATTTGTTAGCCTGCGATACCCCAGCAGAGAATGTCAGAGTTTTTGTGTAACAGTTTTTTGTGTGAATGAGGTCAGAATGCATTGTTAATGCACAAACCTTTGTGTGTATTTATGAACGAGCAACTGGCTGTAATATTCTCTCAATGTACGTTTACAAACCCCTGACTCATCTTGGGCTGTTCCAGACAGTTGTTGACTGCAGGGGGCAAACACTTTGGCTGCAGTTTGGAAGTGCATTGAACTTTCCCTTGGATTGTCCAGCTGACTGTGTTTTTTTGTCTCTCTCTCCTTTCTCACCTCCCTCTCTCTCTCTCTCTCTCTCTCTCTCTCTCTGTCTCTGTCTCTCTCTCTCTCTCTCTCCCTGTTTTACTTTCTTTCTCTGTCTCTCTCTTACTGTCTTTCTCTCTCCATCTCTGTTTCTTTCTTTTTCTTTGTTTCTTTCTTTCTTATTAATTTTTTCTTTCTCTCCCCCCCCCCCCGCCCCACCCCTCTCTGTCTCTGTCTCTGTCTGCCAGCCCCACTCAGTGTTGAGTCTGGTCAGTGTGCACCTGTCCCAGGGCAACGTGACCGGGGCTTTGTCCCTCTTCCGCCATGCCCTCGGCCTGAAGTCCAGCTGTGCCCAGTGCCACGCCAGCCTGCCCCTTCTGCGCTGCCTGCAGTTCTACCCCTTCCTCTACAACCTCCAGCGCCCACCCTGCACACGTCAGTCTGCCCACTGTGCTGTCTCTCTCTTGTCTGTCTGCTCTGTGTTTTTTGTTTTGTTCTCTATTCTCAGACTGTTTATTTGACACTGTGTCTGTATATTGGACTAAATTGCTAGTTTTATCTGTCTGTGTTTTTTTTTTTTCTTTTTCTTTTCTGTTTGCCTGAAACTGCAGGACAGCTGAAAGCAACCAGTCATCACCTCATGCATTTAGTAAATTGGACAGTTTTGCCAACTGTTAACTTCAAAAACACTGTTTGGGTTCAAGATTGGCTATGACCTGTGAGGCAGAGAGGAGAGGAAAAAAAAAAGACATAGTCTGTTTCTTTCCAGCATCCGTCGAACTCCATCTGACTCCAGCCCTGCCACTCAAGCTGTCTTTATTTAGTTTGGCCACCGCTGCATTTGGTCCCCTGACACGGCAGAGGTGCTTAGTATAGCCCAGACTATGCCTCCCGGGCTCCAAATTTAGCTCCCCTCCCTCCGTTTGTGCTTTTCTTTGCAGAATTGTGAGTGACTGTTCCTTATCAATCTCTCTGTCTCTGTACACACACACACACACACACAGACACAGAGCAGCCACTAGAGTCTCTTTCCAACCCCCTACGCCTACCCTTACGCCAGCCCACACACGGCCCCTGCATCGAGCGAGCCTGGCAAGAAGGCAGACTTTGAAGTGGAGATATCAAGCACTCAATAATTTAAGCAGCCTCCCCAAAAATAGAAAAGACTTTGTCGTACAGACAGAATTGCGTTCGTGTTCTGTACTGGCACACCCATCCATTCACGGGCTGCACGCACCCGTGCTAGAGCTTTGTTTGTGTGTGTGTGTGTGTGTGTGTGTGTGTGTGTGTGTGTGTGTGTGTGTGTGTCTGCCTGCTGAGGCTGCTGCTGCACGATTTGTGTGTCAGTTGTCATCCGTCGGGTTTTTCAGCGGCCCCCAGAGAACATTTCAAAAAAGTGCATCTCCATAAGGTCAGCATTTACTGTAGCAGGCAATGAGATGCACCTTGATGCATATGAGCATGCAATTGCATTTGCGTTGGTGCATTCTGACATGCATGTAACATTAGGGATGTGCTGAGGTTATAGCCTACGTGTGTGTGTGTGTGTGTGTGTGTGTGTATTTAATGATATATATGTACTCTCCTCAGAGGACTCCGGCTGTGATGGCGAGGAGGAGTTGGAGCTGCCTCTGGAGGACTGGGAGGCTGGTAGCAGTGAGCGGCAGTACGGGGCGGAGGGGCGCCCACCACCCATGCCCGCGGTGGAGGACTCCCTACTGTTTGAGAGTAAGGGCTTTTGGGCACACCTCAGCTACACAGGTCTCAGGCCAGTGAAAGCCAATGAGAGCTTTGCTTAGGCCACTGGAGCCCATGGCTCGCGGGCTATTACAGGAATTGAGGTTTCATTGTAAATAGTATAGCTGTGATGTTTACAGCATCACTCTAATAAATTAACTTATAGACTTAAAGCGTAGGTTCGGAGTCATTTCAACCATAGCGCTGTTAAATGAGCTTGATGAGTGCTGTTGATAGCAAGGAAAACAAAAGAATTTGGAACAACGTACACCAAATAGCGAACTGGCAACGTACGCTGAGTAAATGGTACATGAAAAAGGAAACTGAAAGTGAGCTTACTTGTACCATTGAATAAGCGTAAGCAACGTGTTCGCCACCCTGTCTATGTTGCTCTAAATTCGTTTGCCTTCCTTGCTATCAACAGCACTCATCGAGCTCGTGTAACAGCGCTATGGTTGGATTTACTCCGAACCATCGCTTTAAGTAACATGACTGAAAGACCTTTTGTTTACAGTACTGAATACGTGCATAACTGCCTTTCTGCCTTTCTCGTAACCTGCCTTTCTGTCTTTCTCTCTCTCTCTCTCTCTCTCTCTATCCAGAAGTGGTGCTGGATAGTAATGGCTCTGGTGAGGCCGGGCAGCAGGAGAAGAAGAGCGGAGGAGAGGGTGTCTCCAGGGAGGACAAGAGGCCCGGCGAGGAGGAGGACTGGCACCTGAAAGAGGAGCTCATGGGGGCATTTGAGGGAGCACTGGACGTCAGCGGGAAGAGAGGCGATCTGAGGGGCATCCGCGTGCTCAAGAACGACCGGGTCATGGGCAGTCGCTCGGGAGGCCCCTGCTTCGGGAACTGTGAGGACGACGAGGGGGCGGAGTGGGTAAGTGGCGTGTCCAGGGCAGGGCATATGAAGGGCAATGTATGGAAGAGACTAGTCAGCTTTAAAGGCACTATGTGGCATTTTCATAGGGTACTTTCTTGAATGCAACTCTTGCATGCTCTTGCATTGTATTTTATTCAGTGTGTTATAAAAGTGCTGTGCTCTTATAAAAGAGCCAGTTTAGCTCTACTTAGTTTTCATGCTAACTTCAATGGATTTATTAACAACATGGAGGATTGTAATATGACTGTTTTCCATATTCTGTTGCTGAATTTAGGTCAGTTTTTGGAAGGAAAAAAAAACTAAACAAAACAGCAGGCAGCAGCTTGAACAAGTGCACATACAGAAGTCTTCTATAGAAGTGAATTGCATTACTGAGTGCTTTATTATACAGCAAATAACCTTAGAATGTATTCATCTCTACTGGTGTGATGTTAGCTAACCCTCTTTACATACCCCCTCTCAATTAGCACCTAGATGTGTGAAGCTGAATGTCCTTCAGGCAGTAACTCATCCTGGTGTTTCGTGGCTCCACAGATCACATTCCAGGTGAAGCGCGTGAGGAAGCCCAAGGCAGAGGCTGCAGATGGTTGGATCCAGGAGGAGGCTTACCACCAGGGGGAGCCCTCAGCTGCTCACTCCATCCTGGAGATCAGCGGACCCACCATTCCCTCCCCCGGACCCTCTGGTAGGCATCTCTCTTTTTGTATGTTCCTTCAGAGTGAAAGTCGTATTTTAAAAAATTATATAAGCCTTATGCTAATCATTAGAGATCTGCTAAATGTGATTGAATGTAAGTATGGAGTATAGGAGATGTATGTCTGTGTGGTGTATGTTCACTTGTGCTTGTGTGTGACTGGTGTGCAGGCCGCTGGCGTGATTACACCAGTCTGGGCTGGCCTGGTCCAGAGGAGTGTCAACGCACACGGAGAGTGGACCTGACCACCGTGGCCAGCACCTGGCTAGCTGTGTCAGCCAAAAACATTGAGTGAGTGACCACTCTCACATCGCCACAATCTGATGTTGTCCCTATTGGCTGTATGGAAAGGAAGACGCATGAGCTTTTCTCAAGATGTTTATAGTCTGTTGGGCTGTGTTAATAGTTTCATCTGTCTGTCTGTCTGTCTGTCTTTTTTCCTCTCTCATAGTATCACGGAGCATATCGATTTTGCTACCCTGCTTCAGGAGCCGGCGGCAGAGCCTGTGTGCAACGCCAACCTGCATGCCAGCATGCACACGCTGGACCACCTGGGAGGAGTGGCGAATCGCGGTGGAATCCACTACACTGGGGAGAGTCAGCTTCGTGAGGTACACGCCCGTGTCCGTGACTCATCGATCTAGTGTCGAGTGTATTGTGAACGAGAGAGACTGGCTGGACTTTTAAATATATATATATATTTTTTGTGTGCGTGCGTGTGTGCTTCAGGTGCTGCAGAATCTTGGCAAAGACAAATATCCACCGCAGTCCTTCGAGCAAGTGGGCACCCGCATAGCCAAAGTCCTTGAGAAGGTAAGGTGGAATCACAAGGGTTGAGTATGATCATAGTCATCAGTAATGTCAAGAACCAGTCAAGACAACTGTTAAAAATCTCAAGACAGACCTATTGTTGAGCTGTATTGAGGTGTTTTGTGTATGTGTCATACCACACCTGTTTTGGTATGATTTGACTACTACTGAACAGTGTACAATCATGCAAACTACTTGCATCTCCATGACTCCTGAAGTCTTTTTCTGATGTATGTATATGTGTGTACATTTTTCATCAGAATCAGACCTCATGGGTCCTGTCCAGCATGGCCGCACTTTACTGGAGGGTCAAAGGTCAGGGAAAGAGGGCCATTGACTGTCTGCGACAAGCACTGAACTACGCCCCACACCACATGAAGGTACCCTTCTGGACAGTAGTGTTTCTGCACAATTAAGCCAGTACATGTGAACCAGCATTTCTTGCAGCCTTTTATTGGGGGTCTAGCAGCGGAGGAAAGAGTTCAAACTACAACCAAAGATCAAATCAAGGAAGTTGTGAATTTTTGCACAGTTTTTGTCAAAATTTTGTAGATGTCATTTTCCGCTATATTGGATTCTCTGGCAATTTAGATTTTGTGGAAAGTGGAACTAAATTTTCAGCAGTCGCAAATTTTGTGCGATTATCATGAAAAATGGCACACATGGCCTTCAGACCATTTCCCACAAAAGTTAGTCATAGCCGTTTCAAAATTCCAAAGTGTTCGCGTCAAACGCCGCCAAACAGAAAATGAGGTCATACTCAGAAACCTTTTGACTTTCCAAGTTCTGACTTGGTACATAGACTCATGACCCCATGCTGAGAGCAGTCAGCAAAAGTGGTGACCTTTGACCTCTGAGGGGTGCTATAATGTGTGAAAATTGCTGTTAGCTTAGTAATGCTTTCATGTGCTGAAACCAACTTTGGTACGTGGACTCATGTTGCATTCACGTGCTATGGAAAATATTACATTTTCCAGTCGTAAAGTGGTATTTACCAATGTCTTGTATTCACGTGCTTTTGTTGTTGTACTGTGGAGAAATGAAAGATGGTGGACTGCTTGCTAGCATCTGCTCTGGGTAGGTAATGTTAAAAACTGACAGAGTGTTAACGCATATATATATAATATAGATATATTGCAATTGTCAATGACACAACATTGTATAGACACCAAAAACTATCCACTAACAGTAGCAAAAAAACATTTAGTACAGTTCAATGCACAATTCACAACTTTTTCGCTGCTTGCCACCATGTTGAAAAGGTCAAAGGTTATCTCATCTCGTCAACTCGTGTATCAAAAAATTCTACGAGTTGCCCAGTGGAAAATACCACATGAGGGGGTGTTCATGTGCACTTTTCACGTCGGCTTTTGGTATTTACCATAATTACCATAGCACGTGAACGCAGCAATTACCCAGTTCTGAGGATGGGAAAATAATATGTTGACAATTGAACTCTAGGGGGGCGCTATTTTTCGTCATATTGAATTTTTAAGGACATATGCAAATCTGGGGACCTATTGGGGACGCTACCATTGCTGCTTGCTGCTATATTAGCCGTGCTCAGACTATCGCGCCAAAACCGTGCATACAGTACATGAGTGAGCCACGCCCGCCAGCCAGTTGTTTCAGACCAAACCTCTCCAATAGATTCACGGTGCTCACCATTAAGCCCCCACTAATAAAGAAATGTAACATAGGTTACATTATGACCGTAATCAGTAGGCTATTACTGTTGCCGACAACTCTGCTCATCCAAAGGTTATGCAGTAATCTGCCTGCTACTTTATCCCAGTTATCCTGATGACGGACGTACGGTGGGAATTTCTTGGATTGTTTTACAGCATGTAGATCAGCGTGCAAAATGATGACTGAAATAACAACAAGAAACATTAGTCCTATGTAATACAAGCTTGCGTCCAATAGCCTTATCAGTGTGTTTAGGAGAATAGGCTAAGTACTAAATATACCCAATCAAAATGATTTGTAAATGTCAGACGTTACAGTAGGCTTAACCAACTTTGTATGAATAGGCAAACTGAAACTGCGCACAAAGCGACATTGGATATTGGACATTGGATATTGGACATTGGATATTTCAGTTATGTGCTTTCGCCCATGTTTTCTGTTTCCTCAGGCAACAGGACACACAAGATCCACTGACTAAAACAGTGCTGTCTCATTTATCACATATACAGATCAGTTTAATTTGATGATTTCACGGCGCAAAACGTTTGTAACGCAGAAAAAGTCTGTTACTATAGTTAGTATTTGTAATGAAGTTACATAACAAGTACAACTTGTTACGTTATTTCGTTCCCGCAAAATGTAACAAAATTACGGTAACGCATTTCTTTGTAACGTGTTTCCCCCAACACTGACTCTTTGTAATGTATAAACACAGGGGCTGCGCACCATCGTCGGCATGCCAGTGTGAATCCCTCTGCGTGCCAACTGTGGCGTGCATGCCAGGGGTTGCCGACCACTAGCCTACACGCTTTCGCAAATGTAAGCTACACATGTGAATGTAGTCCCATTTGTGTACCTACAGCACTGGACCTCCAACACTTTAAAATGGGTTGTACAACTGTAACGGTTTCCCAGTTAGGGGCAGGTGTAATCGACACGGGACAGAAGCCCGGCAGTCTGTACCCAAGGGCTGTGGCCAGTGGCCATGGGTCATCGCCCGTAAATGGCTCTGGTCTGGCTTGGCCCGACAGTCTGAACAAGGCTATTGAGATATTGCTATTGCTCTTTTTCTCATAGGTTTTCCTCCTCCATTGTGTCTTTGAATGAAGTGTTTATCAGGCTTCAAAGGTTCCCCTGTCTGACTGTTCAAATGACTGTGGTTGGGTTGCAAGAACTCAGGGTATCTCTCCTCTTACAGGATGTCCCCCTCATCAGTCTGGCAAACATCTTCCAGAACGCTCGGCTCTGGGAGGATGCGCTGACCGTGGCCCGCATGGCTGTGGAGATCGCACCGCACTTTGTGGTCAACCATTTCACCCTGGCTAATGTCTACATTGCAATGGTGAGTCACAGGAGTGGAGCCAAACTACCAGAAATTACGATATCTTGGTTACAATTAAAAATCTGTTCCTATATTTGCACATTTACATCATAGCATGTTTAAAAAGCTCGACAATGAGAACTCCTTGCTTGCTTTAGTAAGCTTGCCAATGAGAACTTGCCATTTTTCATAATGACTACAAACATTCACCATAATGGCAAGGATTTGTCAAGTTTTCCCATGTCATTTATATCATCATGTGATAGTTCAGTGCATAATTGGAAAGATGTCTGCCCCATAAGGACAGCAGAGGAATGGTATGCTGATCATCCAGGGAGGAAACGTGTTGAGACTTTGAATATAGAAGACAGCAGATGAAAATGCCAGAAATTGACAACATACTTCACTCACCCCCCTGTAACTGCGCCATAGAAAATCGTTGTAGATGTATGCCAGCTCTGTTGTCTGTATTGGTGTAGGCATCTGGTGCTAACATCAGTGGTGCTCCTTTGTGTTTTGGCAGGAGGAGTTTGAAAAAGCAATGCATTGGTATGAGTCAACCCTGAAGCTTCAGCCGGAGTTTGCCCCAGCCAAAGACCGACTCCGGACCATTCAGTGCTACCTGCTCACCAAGAGGGAGCGGCGTGGCCCGTAAAAAACCTGGACCGTAAGGGATAAAGTGGGGCCAGGTGGCCAGAACAAGAAGTTCTCTTTCATGGTTTACACATGAAGGGACTCATTCACACAGTCCAACATAAATAAACACACATATACACACTCACTACAGATACACATACGTAAAACCGTTTTAGATACCCTTGAAAGAAATTAAATGTTTAATTTGTTCTGTTCAAAATCTGTGCTTAAACTCCATAATATCATATCGTTTCGAATGGCTTTTAGAGGATTCTTAAGGGCAAGAATGTTTGCTCCTCCTCTCCTAATCAACCTAAAAAACTGTTCCATGTCTTCAGGTTTTTTAATGTATGCTCATGATTTGCCCAGGGCAATGGATTGACCTGTGAACACTTAAATGACTTAAGCAGTGTTGTTCAGGCGCAAGGTGCATTGATGTCACCGGCATTATGGCACTCATTAAAGAGTTCAATGACATGGGCGAAATGTGATTTTTTGTTTGATTACAACATACTGAACATGAATCACCTGCCCACTGTTTCATTCAGTCTCAGAATGTAACCTTTTCCAAGTGACCTACAGACAGCCTACTGTCTTGGTGTTTAGGGGCAAGGCCTAGTTACCGCAACGCTTTCATGTGTGCCAAATGAGGTGGCGTGATGTACAGTTGGGCCTCTGATTCCTTGTATTCTTTTTGTTCTTGTCTCCAACCAGGCCTTTGTTCCCAACTGTGTAAAGACAGGTGTGAGGAATGCACATGTGCATTCAGGTTATTCTTAAGTCAGCACCCACCACTCCCCTCTAGGTTGGAGGGCTGTTTTTCTTGCACAGGACTAAATGCCATTGTGAGACTTACCTGAATTAACAGTTACTTGCACAATCCCATCCCTTAGCTTATAACTAAGGCCATTTTCTTTCCCCATCTGTTTAGCATGGAAAGGTGGAAAAAGTGTCTCAGGCCACAGACCAGCATTCCCCCCCCCCCCCCCAATCTGCCAGTGTGAGCAGTAGCACAGTGTAAAAGGGAAATTTAAATTCACATCAGAATGAATAGGGAAGTAAGAAATCCGCTTTAGTATTTTCTATAATAATAATTGCACAATATGCAATTTTTTTAGAAACTGAAATGGTTCATCCTTTGAAGTTGACTGAAATTCCATCGTAACTGATTGTGTTGCATGGATTTATGAGAATGAAATCCACAACTCAACTGCTGCTGTTTTAACTTGAAAGGGGGTATTGGTCATCATGTTTGCACCCATTTCATGACCATTCCATAGGTATGTGGGACCTAAAAGAGTCAACATGTGATGTTCATGCATAACTTAAAAAAAAAATTATGTGCT
>JAVQKI010453586.1:0-12020 GCA_036025975.1 Nematalosa erebi | reverse complement strand
TGCATTGCACTATTCAAACTTGAACATTAGGAAGACATGCATCAAATATAGTAATATGTTATTAACATGTTATAAGCTTACTTGAACACATTTGTAAAATATATAGTAAACACCAGCTTTTAAGTGTGCTTCTACTCATATATGGTCAGAACTAACCCCTGTTGCTCAGCGAAGCAAACAAAACTTTGAGTTTCCCATTGGAATGCCAGATTGTTGGCACACGTTTCACCGTCTGGATGATCCGATGAAATAACAAATGCAATTTATCTGTGTCTGTCATCTGTTTCTTTCTTAGTAAGGGGGGAATGCATTGTAAATAAGTGGCTTAAGCCCACTAAATTTGCCTTTCAAAAATTAAATAAAAAAAATGTATTCTGTCTCCTGTGCAACCAGAGTATAGAGAACATCAAGGTGGTCCTCCATGAAAGAGAACTGTGGAAACGGTTCCACGAGGCAGGAACCGAGATGATCATAACCAAAGCTGGGAGGTGAGTTAGTCCAAAGTGTGCATTGTGTCTCAGAGCGCTTGCTTTCCGATAGCACCTCATGTGAAACTCACACCATGGCCAGCGGAAGCTTAGAAAACTCCAGCCATGGTCATTTGTGTCAAATATATCCATCACCACCAGCAGTTTCTTTCAACAGACCCATCGACAGTAGCACTGACAGCAATTATAATATCTACTTCAGACTTATTGCTACATAGTTGGTAATATGCCTGAGGTAGTCTGTCCTCCTGAGCACTGACTGGGGTTTGAATTCCTGCAGTGATGAATATTTAATTGGAAACACAAACGTCTGCCCCGTGTGTTAGATTTAATGCGGCCCATGGATTAGGCCTGGGACCTCGGACATTAAACAGAAGATGAGTCAGTCCACTCTGCCAGCCTGGGCTCGCAGTTCCCAAAGCTCTCTCTCTCTCTTTCGTTCTCTCTCTCTTTCCGTGCACAATGTAAAAAGGTCACTGCCATTTTTCTTGTAACGCCGCCGCGCTGTGAGAGATGGGGTCTTCTCCCTGTCGGACTGATAAAGTGTGTTGAGGCATCTCTCATGCCTTTGAAGCGCCAAGACAAGCACTCTGGTGCACAGCTGCACCACGCAAGGGGAGAGACTGTACTTAGCTGCATTTAAGCAGCAAAAACTGGCCACTTCCTCTGCGTACGTTAGGCATGTTTCAGGCGGCTGAAGTCATGAGTGTTAAGTTGCTCATGTCAGTCTGAACGGTGCAACGGCAAAAAAAAAAAAAAAGAGATCTCTTTCCGAAATATTTTGCATGACATAAGTATGGATATTAATATGCAGTCCATTCAGCCATCAATTTGTCAAAAACTCAGCGGGTTGCCATCATGGCCGCTCCTATGAAAGTGGAAGATGATGTATTTGTCAGAGCTCAGCTCCATAGAGTCAGGTTTCAACGCCGACTGGACGGTGTCTGCACTGTGTATATAATGTTGGCCTTATTGGCTGACGCTTGTTATTCTCATCCCAGCGTCAAACAGAAGTGAGGCTGTTTATGGAGCTTACGAATTTGCCAGAGCTGAAAACTTGCACGATCAACAGTAACAAACTAATAAAACAGGGATGTTTATATTTTGCGAGAAAAAACTATGAATAATAGGGAATTCATAATATTTCCCTGTAAACATTTTTATGTATGCAGACTTGCTTGTGAAAATCAATGTCTGGTTTGTAAAAATCAAGAGTAGGAAGGAAAAAAAACAAACGAAAAAACAAAATATAATATGGAAAAACATGCTGATAGAACATGTCCGTGGGCGAGCTACCATGTAAGGGTCTGTGTTTTTGTGCGCGGGCTGACTGTTGAGGGGAAAAATGGGTCACGCTGTGTAGAACAGAAATGTGTCAGTCAGAGGTTCAGAGAGAGTGCACGGCGTACCTCTAGGGTGGCACGTGGGAAACGGAGGGTACAGAGAGGAGGGTGTGTAGTGATGGGCGAAGTGGAGTGGATTGTGTATGTATGTGCGTATGTGTGTGTATGTTATGATCAAGGTTTGGCTGGCTTGTTTACGGTATATATGGGAGACTGTTTAGGACTTCCTCCCTTGCCTGCTGCCTTCTCTCTTGTCCTCTAATCCTGGCGCTTCTTCCTCGTCTTCTTCTTCTTCTGCTGCTTCTTCTTCTTTGTGGCCGGGGCGGTGAGGCCTCGCCTCGGCAGTGGCGTTCATGACGAGTGCAGCATGGCGCCTGGCGTTGGCGGCGTCTCCCAGGCTCCTGGAGCTCCATCATCCGGCGCTGGGCCGTTTGATCTGCCCGGCGCTGGGCTGGGGGGCTCCGCTCTGCACGGACAGGATGAATCACAGGGCCAAAGGGGGGAAAGAGAGAACTAAGAGAAACAGCTGGTGCTGTGTGTGTGTGTGTGGTGAGCGTGTGTGTATCTTTGTACATATGTGTGTATATGGTTCATTCTCCAGTCTCTCCTATATTTGCTGATGTGAAAGAAAGCCACTCACACACAATGCCACTCATGGGTTTATTGATTTTATACAACAACAAAAAAAATTGAGATAGAGTTAAAAAATATGAAATGAAGAAAAGACAGCCGTATCTACACCTACCCTGTATATCTACTAGTTTGATCTGAGTAATGGTAACCCTTTGTAGCTCTTAAACCAAGTAGAAGTGCCTTGACCGTTAAGGGCAGAAAAGCGCTTGAGGCTGCTCCTGCTTCTCCTTTGCTTCCTGAGCAAGCGACCTGCGTGTGTAAGCGTCAGGATGGCTGAGCCGCTAAGAGACCCTATTAGACATGCAATGTGATCTAGCACTAAGTGCAGTAGTGGCCTCTATATGAAGAATAGGCATTCCTTTGTGCTGTATGAGAATGGTGTCATGTCTCTTTTGATGCGTAGATAACATCATTTTTATTTTGTTTTATTCATTTAAAAACAAGCTCAGAGGTAGGTTGTGTAGATAGTCTTGTTTGTCTCTAGGGGTATATTCATTTTCATGGATACAACACCACAACACCACTACCATTTTCCAGGGGCGTTCCTGGACTCTTTTAACCGGGGTACATGTCCCAGTACTGATACAATGTGCCCCTTAGTGTCTGTTTGGACCATCATGAAAACTTCAAATAAAAATTCTGAAAGGCATTTTTTACATTTTTTCTGTATCCAGCAGTGATACAGTATCCCAAGTGTTTTGCATTTGGACTTGCTGTCTTGGCATTTGTTTAAATGGGTTGAAAAATGTTACAATAAAGCAGCTCCAGGGTTCATCACGTAGACATATTGTTCCATTTTAAATGGGAAGATTCATTGTTAGCATAAATTAAGAGTGAGGCATACTTTGAGCAAGTTACACAGATCATTCTGAAATTATCTTTTGAAAAAAAAATTAATGTCTACGACATAAAATTCTTCTACAGAAGTATGAGACTAGATGGGTTTCTTTGGCCTGTTTCTCCATGCAGCTACTTACATTTGACCACTGTCCAAATCCAGGGATTTAACATACATACTTTATTTTAACAATCTGGCTTTTCCAAATGCAACAAATGGAGAATGCAGCTGTGGATACTGTATCCCGACTCGTCATGTAAGATCTTAAGAGGTAGCTGCTGTCACGCTAACAGTGTGCTAGCATCAGGTCGAGGGACAAGGCCTGTTTCCTGCGTTCTCTGCAGATTATCTTGTGTCTGTGTGAGCATCGTCGCACCGTTATTGGATTTCAGACGTTGGACAGACAGAGATTACCCTCCCCATTGGTAATCCACGGTCTCTCACAATATTAGGTGTAACTTACCTCGGGTGCCCTTTGCATGCCTGTTTCCAAACAAAATTCTTTTGATGGTGTGCACTTTCAGATACAGTCATGGTTGATCATCAACCTTGTGTATTCTTTGTCTACAGCCATTCCTTGTAAATACAGCCTGTTGGCCAATGCACCCCCGGACAAAGCAGTATGCTGGAATGAAATGCCTCAAGGGACTATCATGAGTTGGCTTTATAAACCGTTATGCATTCTTGCTGCCATTAAAAAGCACTTAAAGTTTATTAGGGTACAGGTTCCCTTTGCAACTTGCTTTGACGTAGATGGGGGTGGAAAAAAAATAGAAGAGAAGAGGCGTTTTCGGGAAGAGGTTACCGAAGGTAGCCCCATTGATGTATTTTACGAGTGTGTCTGCTGTATTAGCATATTCTGTCTATCATCATAGGCTTTCTTGTAGAAGAGCAAAATCCGGCATTCCCACATTTTACAGAGCTGCTCTCTCTCAAAATATATATCCCTAAAAATATATGTCTGACTACAAGCAAATTAGTAACAGGCATGAGGCAGTTCTCCATAGTATACATGGGATTGCTTGAGAGATATTTTGAGAAACCTGCTTTTCATTTATATGCTTATCGCTCGGTTGAAGTATAATTTTTGTTTCAATCTTACAGTGCAGGATCATGCATCTCAGGTGATGCTTAAGGGAGCACAGTCCTCTGCTGCTAGTCCCATGGCATAACTCATGTCCTTGGTGGACTCTTGTCCTGGATATTCCGTGACATTCCATGGCCTATAGTGTGTCTCAGGCAGCTTATCTTGGACTGAGGACAGGTTGAGCCACTATCTCACTGCTAATCGTGAGCTCATCTGCTCACGACAAACACTTCCTGCAACGTCTGTACACTTGAGTAGTGCTAAAACCTCTAGTAAGACTGCTAAAGAAGGTCTTATCTAGTCTTAATGTTACTGCCCAAGCTGCTGGTTGGACACCTCTAGCCACTTACTTATTGAGAAACATGCATTTAAATGCACACATTAGTTTAAGTGCATGTAAAGTCTAAGTCATTTTCAAGCATATGTCAGCAAATAAGTAAATGTAACTGAATTTGTGATATCAATGGAAATGTCATTGTTTGTAATTGATTTGTCATAAGCAAATAAACACAGTGAAAGTTCACATTGATTCCCCTAAGGAAAACAATGAAAAACACTGTAAGGATGTAAAATGCTTTGCCTCACCAGACAGGTCCAAGTTGCTGACATATGGTCTTACAGTATTAACACTATTATGTGCCTTAGGAGGATGTTCCCCAGCTACAAGGTGAAGGTCACTGGCATGAACCCAAAAACCAAGTACATCCTCCTTGCCGACATCGTTCCAGCTGATGACCACCGCTACAAATTCTGTGATAACAAGTGGTGAGTAATGAACATATAGAATATTATTACACGGCTCGTTATAATGCTGAAGAATGCTCCATTCACTTCAGTGGTACTTCCCAAAGTTCTAAGGTCAGACTCCGGCATTCCCACATTTTATAGAGCTGCTCTCTCTCAGAAAGGAAAGTTTTTAAGCTCTTCATGGAAGCTATTATCCATCTTAATCATTAAAATTCAATAGGTAGCCATGTAATAACCAAAAGGAGTAATTATTATTACTGTATATGTGTTTATTGTTATGTAAGGGATAGTGTTCTGCGCGGCTAATCGTTGAATAACTCCCGTCAGAGTGATCGAAGCCTGATGCTTGAGGAGGGCTTTAATCACTCTGAAGGGAGTTATTCCACGATAATGACCGACCCTCGCAGAACGTTATCCCTCTAATAATAATAATAAAGACATATACAATGATAATAATAAGTGCCAGTGGTTTCCTCACTGTCTTGCTCGATATGATGGCTGTGGGAGAGTCCTATACACTGAACTGGATGATTGAACAAAACTGTAACTGAGCACTGCTTCTCCATTATAGTTTCATAAATGGCATGTGTGGAGTGGTAGAGGTGAGAGGGAGCAGATTGCTGATTGTAATTAATTGTATTTATTCCACACTGCTGAGTGTTGTTAAAATATGTATGACATAGTGCACAAAAGTAAACAAGTACACACCTGTAAGAAATGTAAGGATTTTACCCTGGTCAATCTCTTTGTGTGAGAGGAATAATGAAAGTGACCACTTAGTCCTACACCACTCCAACATTAACACACAAAAATTATCACTATTTATTTAGATGACAGAGTCTCTGCAGTGAAGATGAGAAGGACGTTTATCGCTCACAGCTAGTTTTTGCTTGAGCGGGCTGGGGACTGGGGGCATGACTGATGCTAGGCTGGCTCCATCAGTTATGCTGGCCCGTCCCTGTAGGCATATGGCCTCACAATTCTCTTTGGCTCTCTGTTTCACACACACACACACACACACACTGAGACAGGCTATGACTTCATCGTGTTTGTGCAGTGTTTTTATCCTGTGCACTGTGATGCAAGTTTATACGCTGTCACGCACAGCCATTTCCCCGCACCATATTCACTGCCAATGGTAGGAGCAATGGCATAATTCTCTACTAATTCGCTCTTTGTGGTTCAACATTGGGGACTGGCTGCTGTCAAATCTATCATCCAGACAACACAGAATAAAAAAAAAAACTAAAAAAATTAAGTACTGATAACTCATAGCGAAAAGTGAGATAAATCACTTTAAAGCACTGAGGGAAAAGGAAATATATCATATTTTGAGTACCAGAGTTGGGAAAACTGTCTTGGAGCCCAGGCTTGTCTAATCAATGAAGCTTTTCTCTTTATGTTTATTAGCCCAACTTCTCTCCTCCCACGACAGCCACAAAACAACCCTTTGCTATGCTAGCTGTGGCTGTGGATTGTCATTAGCACACAGTTAATTACTCCGGGATACTGGCAAGCGGCCTGTCAAAACCAATGGGCTTAGAACAGCTGGGTGATCGGCGTTGTCCTCTCTGTGACCGTTCACCGCAAGCGACACCACCAGAGACGGGCACTGTGCGCCGGCGCTGTGCGGGCACTCAGTTTTTTTTTTTTTTTTTAAAGAGGCAGACTTTTTCCCAGTGCAGACTACAAACAAAATAAATACGTGATTCCAACAAAATCCTCAGTGAAATAAAGAAAAATCCCCTCGTTTCTGAAAGCGGACCGGCATTTTATGGCCATTTTTTCTCCCCCTCCAAGATCTGTGGGATGGCCTGGAATTTTTGCTATTGCCAACAAGGGGCCTGGAGTTTCTCAGCAACACCTTCGAGGCACATAATTAGCGGTGATGTTACGTTCAAAGCAGCCACCCCCAGCCACAGAAGGAGCTATTCTTACAGAGCGACTGGCAAAAAATGTACACAATCTGTATATGCCATTAATATCCATATGATGTGTGTAAAACCACCTTCCCAGACAGTGAAATTGATGGTTGTTGCGTGACTGTGCGCAAGTAGCACTTGGTTTGGACATGACGAGGCAGTGGCCGTGGGAGAGACTACATTGATTCCCTGGGCCTGGATCTGACAGCTGCTGACATGGTTGGCATTGGCGCTACACTATGCTTAACTCACCAAGACTCTCACCTCTTCTCTCTCGCACGTTTTGTGTCTCCCCCCCCCCCCCAGGATGGTGGCAGGGAAAGCTGAGCCAGCCATGCCTGGACGACTGTATGTGCACCCAGACTCCCCCGCTACCGGCGCTCACTGGATGCGGCAGCTGGTTTCCTTCCAGAAGATGAAGCTCACCAACAACCACCTGGACCCTTTTGGCCACGTGAGTGACTCCGCAACCTACTCATGTGCTCCAGTGGTTGTGCACGGATGAGTTGCTTAAGATGCATGCTGAGATGCATTACTGTACTGTGCATGCATGGATGGGAATGTACATATTCTCATTCCCATGCTTGATTTCAAGCAGTAGGCATGTTTGCCGGTGGGGTCAATTACCACTTGCAAAACTCTGGGGTGCTCAGGGTAAAATGAGTTCAGATTCATTTGGTTTTTTGAAATCATTTCATTCAGAGACTGTAAACTACATTTCACAATAATGTTCATGAGTCCCTTGATGTGGATGATATTATATAATAATAATAATAATAATAATAATAACAATAATAAAATCAATCGTCATTTTCAGATTTTTGGTGTGGAGAGCACAAGGTGCTGTACCACAGCCAATTTGGCTTTGTTAAAGAATACTTTTAAATAACGGGCAAAGAGGTTTTGTTATAAAAGACTTTTATTGAGAGATTAAACGCTTAATGACCACTAAGTGGTTTGTTGGCATGTCTCTCTATTCTCTAGCCTGACCCCTGAATGTTGCCCTGCATGGTGTTGGGAATAGGAATCAGCAGATTTATGGAATGGCCACATCCATATGTCATAGTGCCTTGCGTGGTTAGGAACAATGGCTGCACTCAACCTTAGCAAAATTTCAAGAGGCAGTGAACAGGACACCTTCAATGCCATGCAGTAATGTAAGCTAACAAGGTGAAATCCAAATTGAGGGCAAGTGAGGCTGAGACTACAAATCAAGTAAACTATTGGGATTAAAAAAAATAGACAAAAAAACAAAATCAACATTTTTTTTATTATTCGTTTTCTAGTTTGGTGTAATGTATTTTGAAATGACATACACTATCTGCTAAACCACAGACATAGATGGAATAAAAACTGAGATAATCCCTTCCAAGAAATCACAAGCATTTTAAAGACTCTTAAAACAAGTGAAACAGCAATTGGAGAAGAAAAGGGAGAGACAAAACAGAGGGAGAAAGAGGGAGCACTCGGTTAGCAGGGGTGAAGAGTGTGACCGTGGCAGTGCCGCCCAGAGGGACCCTGGGATTGCTTGTCTGAAGTCATCCTGTCAGGAGGAGCTCATTAGGTTCATAACCTGTCGGATCAGCGCGGGGTCTGGCTGTCAGGATTAGTCGAGCGCCTGGGACGTGATAAGGGCGAGTAATGAGGCCGGAGCAGGGCCAGCTAAGCCAGGCTGACGCCCACCCCAGCAGGGGCGCCAGGGCCTCTGCCGGGCACCCCACACCACGGCACCGAGGCCACCACGGCAAACCTTTACACCCAACACCAGCCACGCAGTGGGCCCACTGGTGCCGGGGACAGAAGCACAGGCACGAACATGCAACAGGGAGCTTCAGGGAATGAGAGTAATACTAGTTAGTGCCTTACTTTTAGCGCTGGAATACTGAGGCTGCAGTTTGGGCATTTGATTTGTCCAATTGAAGGTTCAGCCCAGGTTGATTTGAAAGAAATTAATGACTTTGCAGATTAGCGCAGCAAAAAAAAAAAAAAAATAAAATAAAACAGTACTTGTAATTTACAATTTTTGCACTTTTTGGGTCAATTTGTGTCTTGACATCATATGTAAAAATTTTATTTGCACTCCAGCCAACCAACAAGCCATTTGTGCCCCAAACTAGCTGGTGTCTAAGTAGGTGACGTCAAGCCCTTTTAATTCCAGGCATCTAAGCGAGCCCTCTGTTCATCGTCAGCAGTAAAAATATTATCTCTGATCTCAGCCTCCTTTGCTACTGTTGGCCTGATGACAGCACTGATATTCAACACCCTCAACTTCTTCTTTACGAGCTTAGTGGGAGGCTGAGTGGGGCTGGTCTGACGCACACCCAGGACGGGCAGATAAGGGTGAATTAGTGCAAGCCAGAGTGGTGCCTTACTGTTTAATTGAGCCAGTGGTGTTGATCTTGGATCAGAGTGAAATTGAAAAATCAAGAGTGCTAAAGCAAAAAAAAAAAAGGCAGATCAAAGGCAACGTCTGCATTGCCTCCTTGCTGCTGACGCGTCCAGAAGCTTCCTGATCAATACAATTAGTCTGTCTGCTTTGGCATCACCTGCCCCATAAATATTACCTCAAAAGACACCAGACAGACAAGTAGACAAAGGTCACATGTGCGTCTCCACACAGCCCGCCAAAGTCCAAGCTGACCGATAAACCCCCCACCCCCTCCACACACACACCCCCCAAACCCAACCTTCCACCACCTCCCTGCCCTGGCTTCTGTCTGGCCCTGACACAGTACACTCGAGCAGCCTGCCCTCTTTGTTAACCTGCCCTTGCCCTCTGCGCCCTGTCACTCCTGACTCCTCTTAGGGGAGAGTCGCTGCACTCCAGCTGAGGAGCCGGCTTCATGTGGCTGGATTGGGGGGTGTGGGGTGGGCAGAGAGAAGAGGAACTCCAGTGAGGGGAGAAGGGAGGGAGAAGGGAGGGGAAGGACCTGACGTTCATTGCTCCTGACAGAACTGTGCTGGGGATGACCCTGGCCTAACGCTCCAGTGAGCTGCAAGCACAAGGCTGCTCCGAGCACCCGGAAGACCTAGCAGTGCACTAAACATAAAATCCTCCATATACAGTATTATAGGTGTCGGTTATAGTAGATATAGCAGATAATTTCAAGTAGTGTTTTTAAACTGATGCAGTATTCTGATCAGTTTAAGTTTAAAGACTCTGATCTGACTAAGACTAAGGCCTGCCTGATCCAGAGACTATTCTGCAGTGTGTTACACCCAAGCAAGAATATGGATTGTGACATTTAGGAAAACAATTAATTGATTCAATACATAACTCAGATTTACTACATTTGGCGAAGAATTTTAGGATTTAGACTTGTAACTTGTTAAAATGGTAAAATTACCTGTACAGCGATTTACGGAAAAACCGACCACTTGCTTTTACACTGTGGGGCTATTCAAATCCAGGCAGTGGCACCATCTGGCAACAGAATCCAGGGGTCAACTAGATGGATGCAAAAAAAGACTGAACACAAACATGCTAGCACAGGCTCTCTTTCAGAGTGAGGTGTGGAAGGTGTTCCTGGGCTCCGGCTCAATGTTTCTGGTCCTGTTTGCCTGCAGATCATTCTGAACTCCATGCACAAATACCAGCCCAGGTTGCACATTGTCAAGGCGGATGAGAACAACGCTTTCGGCTCCAAGAACACAGCGTACTGCACTCATGTCTTCCACGAGACCTCCTTCATCTCTGTGACATCTTATCAGAACCACAAGGTATTCTGGTCAATTTTTACAGTATGGGTCCCCATTGGTAATGTTGCAGATGGACACTATGATTCATACATGGCAAAAAAAAATATCCAACTTCCTGTCTTAATGAGCTTTCTGGCGCACTGATCTTAAACCGCAGGAGATGGCGTGCCAGTACTGCACGAAATGCAAAGCCTTACTTACGACACATGCTGAATGTGCTGCATGCTTTCAATTATGGAAAGCCAAATATGGGCGTGATATGTGCAATTTACTGGACTGAATCCCCTTAGTGGTTCAGACATCACATGGCTGATTCTCTTGACAGATTACCCAGCTGAAGATCGAAAACAACCCGTTCGCCAAGGGTTTTCGAGGCAGCGATGAGGGGGATCTGCGTGTGTCCAGGCTGCAAGGGTAAGTGGCCAACACCATGTTCCCACATCAAGCAGTCCTGGCCAGGCTCAAATGAACAAACTGCTCATGTTTGTCCTCAACTGTTTCCTTTTACCAATCATCCTCCCTTCCTTCTTGCCAGGAAAGACTACCCAGTGATTTCCAAGAGCATGGTGCGCCAGAGATTAATCTCTTCGCACAGTCACCTGACAGGGAAGCTGGGCGCGGGGATGCTAGGTGGCCATCCACAGGTGCTGTCTCACTACCAGTATGAGAGT
This sequence comes from Nematalosa erebi, assembly GCA_036025975.1. Taxonomy (NCBI): domain Eukaryota; kingdom Metazoa; phylum Chordata; class Actinopteri; order Clupeiformes; family Clupeidae; genus Nematalosa; species Nematalosa erebi. The sequence goes on along the minus strand of JAVQKI010453586.1, from coordinate 592 downwards.
GGGGTCCCTCTGTCTGGCACAGACGCCCAAGAGCCTCTGAGCAACCACTTCCCCACCAACCGAGAGCCCAGTCTGCTCTACCACTGCTTCAAGCACAGAGGTAAAGATAGAACCAGCTGGCATACCTTAGAGGCATTCAGGTTTCTTATACTCAGGTGTTAGTATTTGATAGATTAAAGGAGAGATATGAAATCCTTCTTTGAAAAACAAAACAAAAAACAGTATAGCAAGCTTCTTTTTAAAAACAAAAAGGACCTATCCCAATTCCATTAGACCTTCCAAGTCTGACGCAAAATTCTTTTTTACTATTTTTTACCATTTTGATAGGCATATCACATTGACCGACTCCCTTGTTGTCTATGTGTTAGTTGTAGAATGTTCATAATTCTTTGATGTCAAAGTATTGAATTGCGTGTGACTGTGATTGTGGTGTGAAGATTTTAAGTACAGTCTTTCAGAAAGCATCTCATACCCTAGCCTAGAGGCTGATACACTTCCTCTGCATCAGCAGAACCATGCTAAGATGTTAAAAAGTAACTGTTGCTTGTGTTATGAAAGTGCATTTTTTTTTAAATCAAGAATAAAGCAAAAT
>JAVQKI010453481.1:0-12833 GCA_036025975.1 Nematalosa erebi | reverse complement strand
TCCATATCAATCATCTACAAATCATTAAAATTACAATGTAAAACGGTGTTGTTGTTATTTTAATAATTAAATTAAATAGGTAGCCGTGTAATAAGCGGGATAACGTTCTGTCAGGCGGTCATTATCTTGGAATATTCTCCAGTCAGAGTGATTAACAGCGCTCCGCTTGCGCGTCGGGCTTAATCACTCTGTCGGGAAAATATTCCAAGATGACCGCCTGACAGAACGTTATCCCTTACATAATTGTATCATCTATTCCTTGTCCTAATACCCATGTTGTCCAAATCCATGTGGTTCTTTTCTAGTTTATATGTGTACAGACAGACAAACAAACAAATGCCAGTGAAAATATAACCTCCTGGAGGTAATAAAAAATGCCTCTCCATGTTTTAGGGTGGGAAGTCTTAGAAGAAACACGTGTGGTTGTACATTTTCACTATATAGCGCACAATTTGTCTTCAGAAAGCCATATCTGGTCCAGCAAGGCCTCAAGAGCTATGGAACTTGTCTAGGGACTAGCCGTAAAAGCAAATCTTATGTAATGTAAATATCTATTTTGCATTACATTTCAGACACTGCAAGATCTAAATGCCAGATCTAAAACTGCAGCTGAATAAATTGACTGCCTCAATGTACTCCCACCAATGTTCTGGGGCTTTCTAATGATTTTTTTCCATAAGGTGGCCTGCCTTCTCATGCCATGAGCAGTCAACATTAGAAATCTGTCCTGAGTATGACCTGAGAGCAGTAAAAAAAAAAAATTATATTATCATTCATAGTTCTAATGAAGACCGTCTACACCAGCGATCTTAAATAATGCAACAAACGATTATGAATCCATTTAACAAAGCCTCGTTCATCAAACAGAGATTAAAATTTAAATTGTTTTTTTTTTCCTGTGATTAACACAGGGGCTGCACAGAGGGACCTTCAGGAGGCAAAATAAATAAATAATGAAAGATAAGAGAAATTGTTGTCAAGAAAGTCAATTGGGATGAAATGTTTCAGACCTGAATCAATAAAAACAATGTCTAGGGAAAATAACACCATGTGGCATCAGTGCGCAACAAAATGTAATTGGTTCCATTTTATCAGGTCTGTAAAAAGGGTTTCTGGTGTTGAATGGAAATGTTATTTGGGCAGAGAAATGATCTGACTGTATCCTGGTTGATTCCTTTTGAAATGATGCTATTGTGTTCATTATGGTATATAGAATGAACACCGCTGAGAGGGCTAAAGAATTAGCTCCAAGCTCCGTCAGAGTCAGTTGGTCCAGCAATCTCCATGGAGACTGTGACAAGGGAGATGTTTGGCCTTGCTTTATTAACCCTTAGATTATGTTTGTATGAGAGAGGTGGTGAGAGAGAGAGAGAGAGAGAGAGACAGACAGACAGAAAGACAGACAGACAGAGAAAGAGTCAGAGAGAGGGAGAGATTGTCGTGTTTTGATTGTCTAGCAATACAGCAACATCTCCTCTGGGAACATCTTGGACTTACTCTTTTGCTTGTTCACAACACTTAAAATCAACCCTGCTAGCTTAAAAACAACACATTATTGTCAGAGGCTTTTGTAACAGAAAAACCACAGACTGAGATGGCGCTTTCTTAAAACGTTTCAAGCATACATTTGTATAGTTTGTAAGACTCCCTCTTTTATCAGTTTGCTGAAATAACCATTCTGTAGCACAGGACACTGTGATATGACAGTAATCCAAGTACAGATCGACAGACCACACTGATGATGGATTATGATCCCTCATTATTTCTTGCTTGATATGATAGTTCAGTAAAGCAGGTTTAAAGGTCAAACATTGACCTATTCCTTTTCCCTCTTTTTTTCCATTGTAAGTCTAAAAATGAGTCACCATGAGGCATTACACATAGTGGGCCTAAATTTGATTAGTGGGCAAAATTGACTCACTGGTTCCAAACCATAGGCAATATTATCAGCACAGTCATTGATATAAGCTCAGCGATCCCATGCACCAGACAGCTTCATTTCATTCAAGCGTCCACTGCTTACTGATTGAATTTACATTTTTCCCATCATATAAATTGGGGCTCGCTGTTTTCTTGGGACTCAGATTCCACATGTTAGACTGTGTTGTTGACCTGGGTCAAGCCAAAATTGGAGTTGAAAGCCTGTGCTCCAAGCTCTTGGAGACCTCTAGAGGCCGTCCCTCTGCTCTGAGCCTACAGTATGCCAGGGACACCAAACCCATCACCACCGACCCCTCCTTGCTCTGACTCATCGTGGCCCAACTCATTCACAAGCTTCCACACAGCACATACTATGGCCTTCACACATGCAAACTCCCATGGCAAGGCAGGAAAAAAGAAAAACACACACACACATACACATCTTGTTTCTTCCCGATCCCACACAACCTGTAAACACCCTGCTCTTATCAGTGAGGGCCCTTGAACAATAGCGATGGCATGTAGTGGGAAACAAAGTACGAAGAAGGCCTGAGTCAACAGGCAGCCAGGCAGAAGTGTTGTTTGGGCTCTGTGCGTGACCCAGGGGCTCAGCGAGGAGTGAAGAGGGCAAGGCTGGTCACTGGAGACAGACAGACGGATGTGGAGCTCTGAGCTCTGACTGGCCTCTGAGTGACAGGGCTGGATAATGAGAGTGTAAACTAATTAGAGTTTAACAAGGGAGATGACTGCTGAGGAGGGCTTCAACACACACACACACACACACACACACACACACGCACACGCACACGCACACGCACACAAACACAAACACAAACACAAACACAAACACACACAGCCACCAATCCAATGAGCAGATGTAAACTTCTGGCTTGCGTTGATATGATCTAGATCTCGTTCTCTCTCTCTCCCTTGCTGCCTCTCAGCACTCTGGCTTAGTCTTCTTACAGAAGTGAGAGAGTGCAGTGGAAAGGGTCTTCATTGATTGTCATTGTCCCCAGTGCCTGTGTTTGTGTGTGTCTGAATGTAGGCATGTGTCTGGGAGGCAGGTGTGCCAAGCAGAAATGAGTAAATCGAGCACATCTGACATAGAAAATCTCTTCTGTATTAATCACAGATTTCAGAGTCAACTACTATAGCCTCTGGTAAAGTGTATGACTATGAAGATATACTTTATGTTTGTTTACCTTAAAGTAAATGAACTATTTAGCTATAAGATGTATAGTCTATTTTGTGGCAACACGCCCTTCTTTCCTATTTTAAATAAGCAACACTGTGCGCCCCCTCCAATAGATCCCCTTCTGAACCCTGAGAACAGTGCATCTCGGCTCAGAGGACAGTCTCTCTTTTTCCCATGTTCATTGGACACACATAGCCTACAAGACTGATAGCATAAATGGGCCGCTCTTAGTTAAGGTAGTGATTTGTTTTCCTGGAAGAAACACGACTTCAAAAATGACACAGGACAAGCGCCCGTCCTGAATCTGATACTGCCTGTTATCACAGTGCGCTATCAGCTGTGAGCAAAGAAATGAAAGTGAGCATCTGTGCAGGGTAAACATGGCACCATAGAAACAACAGCGCTGATGACAGTTTGGAGAGGAGCAGACAGGAAATTAAACTTTCAGGGCAAATAAAGCCCGTTGGAGCACAGCCTCCCTAATGCAATTAGACACATCACAACCAGCCTCCACCTGCTGGACATAGTAAAGCACTGTTAGCATCCATCCTCACATGCCGACCTCAATTTACATGTTGACACACCAAAAAAAAAACAAAAAAAAAAAACAGTGTTGCTACAGTAGCTGTTTGAGTAACCAGAGACAAGTGTTTGGTCTCATGCTCCTTCTAATTCACAGTGACTCAGTGCACTAGGTTTAGTGCAAGAGAGCAACAGGAAAGGGTATGGAAAAATATGGATCCACAAAAGTAAACCGAAAACAGAATGTCAATCCATCACAGAAATGCCCATTAGGGCCCACTTGTGTGGCCCACCTCTGGCCTAGCATGGGCCTGCCCATACCTCCTGTGATGCTACATTACATTTCTCGAGCAAGTCAGTATGGCCAACCTCCCGTTTTAGTGAATTTACTGTCCTGAAAATCGGACAGCAATGAGAAACTAGCTTTCCCCCCCGTGCCATTGAGGCATCTGATAGACGTAGGTTAATCCCGCCTTTTAGGAGGCAGGTAGTATGGCAGGTTGGCCAGACTAAGCTTGTATGAGCTTATAGTCGCGAAAGCCAGGCTACTTCTGTCCCTGAATCTTCTAGTCTCTTGACAAAACAAAAACCAGGGAGCCAGCATTTTTCATCGCCTTCCCTCTTTATCTTGAACTTTGCTGCTGCCTGTTGGCTGGGCACCACTTTGGAATCTGGCAGCCAGGAGCTTCTCTGGTGAAAGTTCAAGAACTCAGAGCAGAGTGCTTCTGTCAGCTCAGCTTCAAGGATGCTGAACAGTGCTGGCAGTGCTGCAGTGTACAGGACGCTTAGGGTGGGTGGGACTGTGCTGAATTGACCTAATAGTTTCCTCAACAGACATGCATAAATATGATGAGTCACATCCTGTGGGTCCTGACAAGGTCAGACGTAAAACAAAGGGAGTCAGAGCCTGTGGATAATGAGATGACCACTGCAAGACCACACCTTAGCAGCACAACACTGGCACAGCACACCCCATGAACCAGGAAAACACTAAACATTCGCAAGGCCAAACAGTTCCTGTCATATGTCAGATAACAAGAGCCTCCAAGACAAGCTGTTTACAATGTAGGACAAAAGACCTTTAAAGACTGAAAGAACAAAGGACCCAGGCCTTGCTTCCTAAAGCGTCTTCTTGAACTTTAGACAGAAGCATGATAAATATTGCAAGAAACTACAATTAATCTGACTCCATAAACTGAATCATACCAAGTAGTTTCTGGCTAAAAGAGAGAGTTTGTTTAGAGAGGGGTCTCCAAGATGGCAGCTCATTGTTAGCTTTGGATGCCTATTAGGGGGCAGACATTACAGTAAATCTTTGCGGAGGCCTGACAAAGGCCATTTTGGCTTGAAAATGTGTAGGGAAGTTACCATATCAAAAGAGCATACTTGAAGGTTTTCTCAACCTGCCACAAGTTTTGAATCTTTCTTTCAGCAGATGTTTTTTTTTTGTTTGTTTTGTTCAAAGTGATATACAGAGCATCTTTGAAAATCAGATGAAAGCATATGCCATTCCTCTGGTGCTGCCTTGACTAATATTACAGTTTTGTTACAGGCTCTGGTTTGAATAACGGAATGAACCTGAACTAAAGTGAACTAAAATGATCATCCACAACAGACCTAACAAAAGGTAAATCACAATGCACAAAACAATACAATATTCTTGTATAAAAAAATATAACAAAACACAAGGATTTCAAAAACAACCTTGTTGTGTTGCCCATTCCAGGAGAACGATTAGCATCGTTCGGGCAACCCATGTGACGGCTAAATGGAAAGTGTGATCTGGTGTATCTGTCAGCATATTTTACCAGCATCTCACCATCATCGGACATTGAAAAAGGTTATTGTGTGTAATGATGAGCCAGATCTTTCATTTTAAGCAACAGATAAAACCTTAACTCCAGAACTTAATGAGAAATTGTTGAGAACATGATGTTTATGAATATTATAGTTAATGTAACAAAACAACTCTCCACAAAAGTAATGCTTCCAACCATTTTTCAAATATTAATTACTTCACGGCTTTCCATAACTTTGTGATTGCATCTTTTCAACTGATCTACAGTAAGTGAATAATTCTTCTGTTCTTATGTAGTCTTGCTAGCTGGTTTGCTCTCATGCAAGATGACAGCTCTACTGCATAGATGTCATCCGAGAGGTCCAGCTTTGAGACATATGAAAAGCCCTACTGTGTGTGCACAGACCTAAGATGAACTCATCTGCTTCTGATGTCTGTGCAGATATTATGTAACAGTGTGATCTCTTTCTTTTCTCTTTGCTCTCTTCCTCTCTCTCTCTCTTTGAGGGATCTGTTTGAGAACATGTGGAGCTCATCGGCAAATATCATGAACTCCTCTTTGTTAGTTTGTGGAGACAGAAGCACTGTCACCCGACGGAAGGTGAGAGGAGGAGGTCCTGAACAAAAAGCAAACACAAAGGCTTCCCTGACAGCTGGTCGGACGGAGACTGTGGGAAAAAGACCTCAGAGATGCGTGCTGAAGGCACGAGAGAGATGCCAGGGACCGCCGTAAAAGAAGACATCAAGGAACCCACTCTCAAAACATCTGCCTGCTTTTGATGAGCTGAAGAGAAAAAATAGATATGGTCATTCCCAAAGAAGAATATATGGCAACCCTGCAGTTCTCAAAGTGAGTATCCTGGATATTCTACTAACAACTAATAGTACCAAAAACTAAGAGAATACCTGTCCATTTTTCCATTGATTTTTTTTTACCAACTTGAAGAAGAAGAATTTTGAAGCATGAAGAAATCATAGTAATTTTTATAACTTATAGTTGTCCTTGATATTATATTATGAACAAAAAATTATAAACATTTAGTGTCCACGATCCACAATGAACACAAACCACACCCACGTCTCCTAAGCTACACATCTGGTCAGGAGGTTTTTCAGTGGATATGAGAGTTCCCTGCAGTGCGCTTCAGTGAGGGGGAAAAAGGGCTTGTGTGTCCTGTTTGTCTGGAATAAACACACACCCTCATTCCATCAGGGGGTTAAATATACACAAGTGGAATTTAACAAGCCAGCTGATTGAGCTCAAGATTTATAACATTTCTCAGAAACAATGAATCCCTGCCCCCCCACTGATTGAAAAAGGGAAATGAATATGGAGTCTTTAAATGTGAAGTCAATTTATTGGCAATCAGTCGTCCAGTGGGTGTCTTTTGTTTGTGTGTCTTTAAAATATGGTGCTTCAAAAAGCTAGTTGTGAGGTAATTGCTTTTTTGGCAAGCCAGCATGACTTCCTCAACAGTTGGCAGCGCATACGGAGAAACATAACTGAGCCTATCCATAATCTTAAGCTAACTGGGCTGCCTTCCAACAAAAGCTGAGTACATCAGTAAAGCACAGGACTCCTATAGTATTGATCAGCATAACAAATCAGAGTCTCATCAGTGCACTGCTGGCATATCGTATATGGAGTCGTTACTTGTGGGTTATCAGCACAATGTTTACTGTAAGCACAGAGAACACTTCTGGTCTACTCAAAGTAATGCTTCCCATCTTATGAACATCTTCCACTGAGGAAGATGAGTAGATTTCTTTGATATACAACTAAATGGAAAATGTTGACATAAGTTCCTAATAATTTTAATACATTAATATTTTAAAAAGAATAAATAACATTCAGTATTTTCATGTAATCTAATTCAATAGGCTGTCATAAATCTGATATGTTCTGTATAATGAACAAGAGAGAATTACAACCCTCTAATAAAACCTTTAGCATGCCACAGTAAGCTCTCTGGAGTGTAGCTTCCCTCTGTTTTCTAATCATGTGCGCAGACACCGTGTGTCAGCCTCAGGCATGCAGACACAGAGAGGAGTTGTGTAATAACAAGCAGTATAGCCTTCTTCTGTTAGCCTGATGGATCAGCCACTTTCATTTTGTTTCTCTTCGTGACAAGCGTCTGAACACTAGCCATAGGCATTTGTTTGCTTGACGGTGGGCGGGATACTTTCTGCTTAAACCAATCGCTACTGCTTGCTCGTGACCTACAGTTTGCAATGCAGGAGGCATCAGACCCTGGAGAAAGTTCACTTTCTCCTTAAAAAAGGGGCAGAGAACCCACACCATCTAAAACTCAGAGGGAGGTAAAATAAGTCTCAAAAGTCAATTGAAACAACGTTATCTTCATGGACCAGTGTTGCCGAGGTGGATAAAACAACTCTATGAAGTTCTTCATGGCAGCCAAGTCATTACGTGTTTTCCTGCTTTTCCCCTTCAGTTTTCAGCCAACCAGTGATATATCTCCTATGACTTCAATTGTAATTTTCAATTGCTTAAACATTAGGCTAGTTAGAAATTCTGATGGTTGCAATCAACCATTAAATTTAAGCTTGAGTGCTTAAGGTCAACGTCATCGCCATCAGCCCAATCTGTTCACTGATTGGCCGATACAGTTTCAATTCGGGAGCGAGCCGAAGCGAATGGTTAGTTCCCTGACTAGATGTTGGAGGTCAGTGAAACTGACCGGAAGCACTAGGTGGCTATTCTTCTGTGCCCATCTTCTGTGCCCAGCTACTTTCACACAAACCCTTCACTCACAGAACACTGCAGCTCGGTCTCCAGAGTAATCCAGGGACAGTCTGCTATCCTGCTGCCTACTGTACAAACACAGTCAGGTATTTCAGACAACAGGAAGGGTTCATGGAAGGAAACAATGATCCTCCTTCTCCAAGTCAAACAACATTATACTTTCAAGGTTCGGCAAAATAGTATTTTGTAATAAAGCCACCATTATAGAGCTCTCATAATGTAATAATAACATCTAGAATCTTTACACCGAGCTTAGCAGACTCAGACTCCCCAGCCTGCTATGGATTGCATAACTTTCCTTGCTTCGTTTGTAGCCCTTAAACTGTCCATACACACACTGGAACGTTGACACTGCACTTTTGGGCTGTGCCCGCCAGCCCACAAACCTTCGGCTGCAGTTCGCCAACAAAAGCAGACAGGACAGAACCTTGTAGGCAGTGACATAACAAATACATCGTAGAGGTGGGCCTGTCTCTTTGCACAACCAGCACCTCCATCAAAAGAGAATGAATTTGATACTTTACACATCAACACAGAGGGGGCCATGGTCTATAACAACCTACTAAAAGTCTTTCTACTGTATAGTTTTTGAGGACAGTCTGCTGGGGCACAGATTAACACCTGTCTATGAGTGTGTCTGAAGCCTGTGGGAAAATCATGCTACACAGCCATGTATGGATGAGTCCTGACTCTTCCCTTTGCTTCTGCGCATAACCATGGAAAGAGACAATCACTGCAATCTGCCTTAAATCACTGACTATGAAGGGTCGGTTGTACATCTGTGTACTGTACATGTATGTACGTTAGGACTATCAACTGACTAGGAAGGACTGCACGCATATGTATGTGTATGTGACCAGAAAAGGCCGCACATGTGTGTTTGTGAGGATGATTAACTGGTCAGTAAGACCTGCACGCGTGTGTATGTGAGGATGATTCACTGACCAGGGAGGGCTGCACATCCGTGAGGAGAGTTGACTTTTTGGAACACAGTAGGAGAGATATGGCAGTGCATCAGGAAAAAGTCTCCACCTTTCTCTGAGTGCTATTGTGTGTGTGTGTGTGTGTCCTGAAACAGAGAGAGAGAGGGAGAGAGAGCACAAACCTAGACATAACACATAACTCAGACTTAATTAGGGAGATCTCTACGTCTAGGCAGCGAACAAAAAACAGAGAAATCTGTGTAATCCTGATCGGGTTTCACAAGAACACATTCACACACGTCCCCATCCACACACATACACCCCCACACATCTCTCTTTCTCTCCCTCTATTAATGAGATTATCTATGAATGCATGTATAAGAGTCTAAAATGCTTTAGCATATCCAATAATAAATGAAAATGTAATCAAAAACCAAGCAACCCCCTCATTACCATGTTGGGTTAATCTATGTAATGTGACTCCTCAGTAAGACAGATGGTGATCTCTGTGGTTTCCAAATCTTTTGCCGTAGCTCTTGTGCTGTCCAGACAGTTCTGCCCTGGATGCCCCTGGGCTGACTTACTGGTTTAGTCTGGGTCATGCTGCCCAGGTGACCTGAGCAGTAGTCTCCGGACATCCCATCTTACATCAAGGGTAGATGGAGGAGAAGTGACGCTAAAATAGATATCAGCTGAACAATAGAAGTAGCTTTTTCTTTTTCACCCATTTACTCAATTTGTTGTCATTTATTTCCACATTTATTTCCTTTTATCATGTTTAAATTGATCAGAGAGAGACGTGGATGTGGGGGGTCATAAACACCATTGATGTACTTCATTCAAGTTCAACATTAGATAAGATTAGACCTTTTACTGGATTCTGTCTGTTTTTCATCTATAGGCAGTTATTTGGGACATGTGAGATAAGGTTGATGAATGAGAGACTAAGCTGGGTTGGTTCCCTGCAAAGTGGCCATGGTCGAGTAATGTAATAAATAAAGTTTTTAGGTGATTTGGGTCTTTAGGACCCTCAAGGCAGGATGTATACTGATTCCCACCACACACCTGAATTATCTGCAGATAAATAATAGAAAATGGAAATATGCCCTGCATCAATTTAGCTTCAGATTCTGCCAAAGATGCCTTGGGAGGAAGTGGCCATCATGCCTTTGGCTTGAACATCTCAGTTTGAGTGTGAGCAGACCTTAGAGAAATGTCCTAATGGGGCTATGCATTCTAGCTTGTCTCCAGTGTTATTCATATTGGGAACTTAATCGGTAATTCAATTTTTGAGACCTGGAATTGGTATGGCAGGAAATTATTGAACTGATAAGGTCAGACCTCCATTCTCTGACTGCACTCTGGGATGTCTGTGTCTGGAAGCTTGTGTGTTAGTGAATTCAATAGTGGGGCGAAATTCAGACCATATGGAGGCGATCACATTCTACTGGTGTGGGTGCTGCAACCACTTGGCCTCTAAAAACAAAGGTATTAGGAGCAATTAATCCCACACTCTTGTTTTAGCCTGGGAGAAGTCGTTGGGACAGCCCCTGGCTAGCAGAGGTTATGACCACTTTAATGGACCATCATGTCTTGGAAGGAATTTGCAGAGAAGGAATGAAAGGCACTTTTTGCTTAACGGTCTGATATCAAAGAGTGGAAAAAGTGCTGGTATAGACTTCCTCTGTGCTTTCCTGATTTCTTATGCATCATAAGAAAACATAACTGAGCCTTACCTGTGTTATATAAAAACATGGCTGGGACTTACCTGTGTTATATAACAAGAATTGTGTATCGGCCACAGTTAGTACAAATAAAAAAGCCAGAGTACAGACTGAATCGAGCATTGAACACTGAAAACAAAGTCATGCATGGGTGGGCAAATGCTGAATTATTGATGCAAAAGAGATGCTCTCTCTTGCTCACATTGCAAGTGTAAGACCAACAAATGACACAGAAGAGTGAGTATTGCTCATAGTGGAGAAGCCTGCTTCTACTGTTAATGGCATACTGGAAATGGCAATTTACAACCTATAAAAAAAGGGCAAACACCAGATTTTGCTGAAAGGGAAAATACCTCTTTTCTCTGTTCTGATAGTGAGGAGTGATTAAACCTTCTCCAGCACGTTTGTATAGGCTTAGGAAGGAAATATTAATCACGTCTCTCCCAGTTCTCAGAGGGCTCAGTTTTGTTTGAACGATAACATTTGGATTTGACACAGTCTCAGTATAGTGGGCTGTACTGTCATCACTTTAACAGATCGACAGACAGCTTGCATTTAGCACTGAGGGCATTAGTGATTTTTTTTAAGCTCACAACAATTCACATAATCTTAGCCTTTCATAGGAGGGTGAGAAAGACATGTTGCCCTTCTCTGCAACTGGCAAGTAAGTACTAGCAGGCCCACCATCAGTGATGGTTCCTTGGGTGTGAAAAAGATTATGTAACCTACAGTACGCAGTGCCTGTGGGCTCAGAGATGAAGAGTTGAGTCACTCTTACAGGAATATTTTCCCACCAGTAAGTAGATAAGCTTTGTAGATGAGGTCTACAAGAACAGAGCGAGGCGCAAGAGCACATTTCATTTCCAGCGCAAAACAAACACTATATGGTGCAGCTGGGGGGTTATTTGGACATGACCTGGTGCATGAAAAGGGGCACGTTGTGGGAGGGTAAGGCAGCATCACGCAGATGGATCAGTGTGCTGTGCTGATGCCAGCAGAACGCTCTCAAACCAACATTCCTTCTAAAAATACGCACCACGGAGGTGGATGGCAATTGGACGCTCACCAAGCAACTTCAAAATCCCAGCGGTGACGTCTCTACATAATAAACGCTAGAGGGAAAAGAAGAACGAAAGAAGTGAAACTAACTTGAGCAACAACACCCGTTTTCTCAGCTATAGCACTCATCCGGTTACAAAGAGAGGCAAATCAAAACAATAGTTGAAAGGGTTTATTTTACGGCAACAGAAAATTCAATCTATCTCAGTCATTAGCTCAAGAGGGGGCCGGCTTTGAAGTTGGGGCTCGGGTTGTTGCAGAGGAGATGGCCCACAGTGAGGGATAACAGAAGACAGGAGAGCAGGGGCCAGGAAAAGCAAGACCACTGGAACACCAGTCAGGACCCCAGTTGTCCACTGGGGCTCGGCACCCAGACCCCTCTCCCACTTTAACCGCCTGACTGTTTTCTTTGCACATGCACACACCTTTCAGGTATGTAAAGCATGTTTTGGAAGGGAGAGGGGTGCACATGGATCCTTTATTCCATGCTGACACCCACAGTAGACACACTGGCCTCCATACTGAAAGATGCAAACAACCATTTCTTAAAAAAAAGAAGTCTCCTTGAGCTTCATTATGCATGTTCACACCATGTCAGGCTTGTCAAACAAGCCGTGCTTCTACATTAGTTGTACATGGCAGGGTGGAAGGCAGAGGATATGTTACCTGAATTTGTCTGAGCCACCAGCACCTCCTGGGCCTCTTGATCGATGGAGCCTGAGGCAGTCTGATGGAGGCTTTACAGCACCTGATTTGATGAACTGTCCCATTACAACCTGATATAGTGCTCCCTAAACTGTCAAAGCTTTGCAATAGGTGCAAATTTATAGAATAAAACTGGCAGCACCTTCTCCCATGAAAATATCTTGTGGATGTGTTCTCTTATTGCAGTCTCTCTCAGGGTTGCCAACTTTGGTCAGTTGGC
>JAVQKI010453399.1:0-10036 GCA_036025975.1 Nematalosa erebi | reverse complement strand
CCCCCCCCCCCCCCCCCCCCCCCCCCCCCCCCCCCCCCCCCCCCCCCCCCCCCAAAAAAAAACATCACTAAGATTTACATTCTTAAGGGGGACATTTTCAATATTACAAGCTTACACATGGGACCTTTTTTTATATTCAATCACTCCCTTTCATCTGCCCTGCTTTTCGATTGTTTTCTTTTTTTATGCCCATTTTTCCTGGATGTCCCAGTCTGCAGTCATTTCAAGAGACTTTCCTCTAGACATGCCCCAGGCAGGAGAGGTGGCTACCATTTAGGTTGTTGCTTTTATATATCTTATTTCATCTCTTTTCGTTTGTTTATATATATATATATATATATATATTTATTTATATATTTTATATATTTTATATATATGCGTGTATATATTCATACATTTGTACTGGATTCATTTTTGTTTTCTCTGCAAGTCTTTACTTTGGCGATATGGGAGGGATGTTCTGCTCTTTGCCTGTGTGTCTGGGTCCTCCTTGGGGGGAGTTACGGCGACCAAACGGGGGGCGGCGCTGCTGCTCCCGGGCCTTGAGGCCACCCATGCCGGCCCTGGGGGGGCCGTTGTTGCGGTAATAGCCCTGGCCGTCGCGGGGGGGTCGTCCCTCGCGACCTTTGCACTCGGCACCTCGCTCCAGGGGCCGCTCGGGTTTGTCTGAGGGGCTGTGAGGCCCGCCGGATGGCTCCTCTGCCTTGTTGACGCGCAGCTCACGCAGGGGCTGGGAGGCCGGAGGGGGGGTGGTGGTGGTGGCAGCGGCGGAGGAGGAGGGGGCCGGCGTGGGTGGGGGATCCTTAGGGGGCCGCTGGCACACCTCTGCATAGCTCAGCTTGCGAGGCTCCTGACAAGGGCAAAGCCAAAGACAGTGGAAAAAGGGGATCAACGCAATTCACACCACAACAGAAGCTAGCTAAAGATGAAACCCTTATCAATGCTCATGTTCTCCCTTGTGTCGCCAAGGCCTTCAGATCTCATAATCTTACCGCTCACTGGGTCTGGACAAGAGGAGGATCACAACTCATGTGGGGACAGAGCAGTGAGATAGGTAGAGGGAAAGGTTGTCAAAACGCAGGAGAGAGAGAGAGAGAGAGAGAGAGAGAGAGAGAGAGAGAGAGAACCAACAAAAGCCCTTCACCTCCCCCTTCCAGGGGGCCCTCTATGCGCATTAGTTTCTCATCACCAGGCCTGACGACATCACTGAACAGCAGTTCTTTATCTTTAGAGACGGCCCACATAGTTGAGTGACGAGTGGCCATCAGCCACAAGACAAATCAGGTTGACACGATTAAAGTGTAAATACTGACAGGTGGGATAAGGCTGCCCCTCTGTCTGTGTGTGTGTGTGTTTGTGTGTGTCTGGCCTCACCATGGCGGGGGTGGTGATGGTGGCGCTGGAGGGAGCTGGGTTGGCCTGAGGGGTCGTCGTCGTTGCGGCAGCGGGGGTTGCGCTAGGTTGAGGCTTGGCACCAGCTGCTGCCCGCGTCTGAGAGGGAGAGGGGGCTGTGGCGGCAGCAGCGGCGGTGGCTGCAACAGCAGCAGCAGCGGTGGGGGCAGAGGAGGGAGCCGGCATCTCTTTCTGGCAAGGGAGCTCAGGCTTCTCCTGTTTCTTGTCCTGGTGGCTCATGCTACTGAGAGAGAGAGAGACAGAGAGAGAGAGAGAGAGAGAGACACGGGAAGGGGGCGTGGGGAGGAGAGGCAGAACAATGAGAAACTTGAGCACTGCTGACAGAGACAGGTGGAAGTGCTTCAGCAGGAGAGCCACTTCACTTCCAGCTCCTTTTGTCCTTTGTCTGTCGGAGGAACAAAAGCCTCAGCACCCCACCCTCCCCTCCCCCCCACCCCGCCATATCCTCACACCACACACCAGTTTTGGTGGCAAAGCTTTGTACCTGGCTGTGGTAGACTCCAAGGTGTGAGAAGTGGTTTTGCTGGCAGGCGGGGCGGGCCTGATGGTGCTGACGGTATCCTCTGGGGCCGGGGGATGACTTGCGGCTCCATCTTTGACGCCATCCGATTGGTGCTGCTGTTGCTGCTGCGACAAATGACACCCACATATCAGTTTTTTACGACTGTGTGACAACACACCACCATCTTTGGCAATTTCCAACAGCCTGAGAGCTTTTAAAATTGCTATACAGGACAGGGAAAAGTAATATACCTAAACAGAAATTAATGACAACAGGGGAAAAAAAACAAACAAAAAAAAAAAAAATATATATATGTACTACATCTACAAACACTACAAAATAATGTATAGACATGTAACGTGTCTGTAAATGATAAATGAATGCCTGAGTGGGTTTAGTGTTGGTGTGCTGGACTGACCTTGTCCCTGTTGAGGCCGCGCACCACGTCAGACATGCGGTTCTCCAGCACGGGCTCCCCCTGCGTGCTGACGACACAGCCCGGCAGAGGGGGGAAGTTGGAGGCAGCCAGGTCAAACTTGGGCTGAGGGACCTTGACCTCCTGGAGAGGAACTGGCCGCTGTGTGGGGAGAAGAGGGGGTGGGGGGCAAAAGGACACACATTACATCACAAACAGCACGCGTTCATACTTATCTAGACTAAACAGGAAAGATCTGACTAAAAACAGAAAAGGCCTGTGGAGTTGGGGGTGAGGGGGTGTTGAGTGTTGCCCACTTACTGTGGTGCGTTCATCCTCTCTCCTCCTGCGGTTCCCTCTGTATGTACTCCGCCTGGAAACCAAGTGGTAGAGGGTTAGGACCTACTCAACAGCTACAACCAGGTCTGTTCAACCCATGTGCTGCATCAGTCTGTCTGTCTATCTGTGGCCTTCAGATCTCATAATCTTACCGCTCATTGGGTCTGGACATGAGGAGCATCCTGACTTCTCTGGGGACAGATGTGAGGAAAGGATAGAGGAGGAGAAAGGCAGAGACAGGAAGAAGGGAGAGAAAGAAGACGAGCGAAAGAAAGGAACCAGCAGAGGCCCATCAGTCCCCCCATGCCCAGGGGGCCCTCTATGCGCTTGAGTTTCTCGTCACTAGGCCTGCCGGTGTCAAAGCTGCCTCCGGGCAACTCAACACCTTTGAGATATTCCCTCCCAGATAAGCCTGCACTACAGCTGCTAGATAAGCAACGCAGACGCTGCACCCCAAGGTGAATTGAAGGTGGCCTTAGACCCTACTGACCTTCCGCGGTTGGCCATGCCGGTGTCGTCCGAGGGCTCGGACGCGCTCAGGTGGGTGAAGGAGGGACTGAGTTCGGTGGTGCCCAGGGCGGTGCTGGTGCCGGCGGGGGGCTGGGGGCTGCGCAGGCCCGTGAGCCCGTCCACCAGCGGCACCGGAGTCACGGGAGAGGGGGCTCCATCACTTCCCCGCGACTGAGGCTTCACATGGTTCCTGTGGAGGGGGCAACACAAGGGAGTGAGGATAAACAGCCGCAGGATTTAAAAGCTAGTGATGAAGCCAGAAGCAGGTGTCAAGATGGGGAAAATTGTGATATAGTTTTTGCTGTAACTTCCTATTCACTGGGCCATTACAGAATGGGCTGCATGCAATGATTGAGTAAAAATGTGGACATGACCAACCAGTGACACAGATTACGAATGTTGGGTTGCAAATATATTGGGGTACTCTGTCAACTTGATTCATACTAATTGATAATCCTGATTAATATCAATGTCAGTCACTTGACCGGCTGTTTTGCTCCAAATCAGACATATTGCCATCTAAGCCAAGTATGGGGAAATTTAGAATCTAAAAATCTGAATATTTAGTCTTAATTCATGCTTGGGGTTAGTTAGCTTGAATGCTTTGAAAAGCACAAACAGATTGATCCAACACTGTAAACCCAACATCACATACGGTGGGGGAGTGGTTAGCGGTGATAAAGTCCCAGCATTGTCAGGCCTCATACATATCAGCCACATACAAGGCCATCTGGCCAAAAATCACAATGCTGTAACTGGATTTATCACAGTAAATCAAAGAAAAGAAAATGGCATGGGGGTGAAGCCAGTGTAACTGGCAGAAGCCTGATTAATGTTTGGTTATGTATCTGAAGCTTGTATGAGAGAGAGGGGGTGTCATTGGACTATGATGAGGCTCAAAAGAGTTGAACAGGTGTACCTGAAGGCATTTATTACATTCTTTCTGGAATAGAGGGGGACACTGTGGGGACAGTAAGAACACCAACATGAAGAACTACATTACTTACTTACCCAAACACATTCATTTAATTAAAAAACACTACAATCTGCAAACTTGAAAAATGAAGTTGTAGTCTACATCCTAACCACTAACTTGTGGACAGTTTTTTTTTTGGTTCACTTCCTTGTTGATTTTTAGCTCCACACACTTCACTGTCTCTACCTTCCAACTGAATACTTGCGATCATAATTCACTAACACCATGGCATAAAGTACCATTACATTTAAGATACTTAAGCAGCTTGATATCATTTAAAAAAGACCTACCGGTTCCGACTGAAGGGGCGTCCGATGTTGATGGAGGTGGAGCCAGTCTTATAGTGTGCAGGTGAGCTAAAACCATTTATAAAGCTATTGTTGGGAAACGGGGCCTGTGGGAGACACAGAGGATTAACACAGCTCATGAGGATGTACTGCTCAATACAGTAGAGCATGCAGACCAGTTCTTCGCAACCAACCAAACCCCCAAACACACACACACACACACCAACACACACAGACTGGCCTACATACCAGAGGAGTTTCAAAATATGGCGTAGGCGATGGTGTCCAGGTGGGGGGCACAATGTTGTAGGGCAGGTACTGCTGCTGGGGGCTGTAGACGTGCTGCATGAAGAGGGGCGAGCTGTACTGGGACTGGGTCTGGGTCTGCTGGGAGTACATGCTGCAGTCCAGGTTACGGTAGCCATTCTTCGCAAAGAACGTGTTGATAGCTTTTATTCTGGCCTGGAGGCAAAGGTCATAGGTCATTAACAGGTGATCAGGAGGAATTTTAGGTGAAAGCTGACCAAAAAAAATAATAAAACTATGGTAACTGGTCATCAACTCACCATGATTGGTTTTCCCTGAAATGTTTTCACTTCTTCCCTTAAATATCTGTGCGCCTGTACAAGACAAATAAAACAAACTCAATACTTGCAGTCATGCAAAAATATCAAAAACAATCACACTTAGTAAATTACGTTATTCATACACACACCTGTTGAGCATCCGTGTCCGATTGGAATGTAATGTACCAGTTGTTATTGTGCGCAAACTCCACGCTGATAACTTTCGGACAGTTGTCGTTCTTAAAAAGGGCCTCCACTTCCTACAAATAGAGAAGGGGAGAATAAAAGGAAACAGGTTAATAATCATGGGCAATGATGGTCAGATCTTCTTTGGGTTTGTGTCCTACAGGAGCTGGCCTCACCTCTACGGGCGTGGACTCGGGCACCTCCCTCAGAATAATGATGCAGCGCTTGTGATTGGGCCGAACCTTCTCCCCTTTCTCATCCACTTGTACCATTGGAGATGCTGAACATACAAGAACATCCAAGTATGAGTGATGCATTCAGACAACCGAGAATAGAGATATGTGATGATGGCACAACAGCTAAAGCTTGCATCCACATTACTAGCACAAGTTAAGCTAAGGTATATACGTGAATAGTCAAGCAACCCACATCAAACAGACAACAGTAATCAAATGACAGGAACCAAAAATGCAGAGATGGCAATGATGCTGCACACAGTATCAAGCCACCATAAGTGTGAGACACTGAATCTACTCACATCTAAGCACATCCAGAATAAGGTCCATGTCAGTGGTCAGGACCTTTATGCCCTCCATGCTAGCTATGGTCCAGATGGGGACAAACTGGTCACTGTCCATCTGTGACATGAGGTACAGGTCCTTGGACAGATTTTCCCTGTGGAAACAATGAGATTAAAAAAATTAACGGATTGATAAAAATGAACACTCAATCTAAACCAAGATGTGTCCAAGTCTAGTGCCTGACCTGGAAAAGCAGAATTCCAACTCCTTCTTAAGGGACTCTCGTAAACTCTCAGCAGAGACAGGCTGCTCCATGTTCAGGTTAGAATCAACTGGAATATAAAGTCACAACATATCCTCAGCACACACTTCTCAATTCAAATAATCTTAGGATGTTTATTTTGAGAAAATAAAAGTTGAAGCTTGACTGACCATTAATTCCTGTTGCCGGCTCACATATGGGGAACTCTAAATCAGGGGGATCCATGCCATTAGCAGTACCCTCAGCAGCATCCGAAGAGGTGCTATCCTCCAGGCTTGGAAATCCCGCTGTGTATGCTTTACATCCAGTGGTGTCAGGATACCCTACAAATCAATTAAGGCACAAAAATCTAGGCAAATGACTAATTTCTCCACTTCCCAGAAGCACAGAAGGGAACAATAGAAAAACATGACTCCTTTTCACAAAAAAAAAAAAAAAAAAACTGCTGACTGTGTTCAAAATGATTACAAGTAAACAGGAAATTATCCCAAACACCCAAATATTAACAAGTTAAAAAAAACATCTTTCATGTCATTTTCAGTATATTAAGAGGCAAAAACTGTCAAAAAACAATTAAACTTGCATACCCTCAGGGATGTTGGTCTGGGACCAAGGGGAGCCCTCTGTACCATCTGCAGGGGCCTCACTGGGTACAGCAGGCATCTCCTGCCACACCTTGGCATTCGGGTTCAGACCGGCACCCTTAGAGGTCACCTGAGCAAACATTACAGCATGATGTTCATCGTTTCGCTTGGATGCAACATAGCCCACCCACCCCCCTTTCATTTCTGCTACATTTACAAGGGGTGTATTCATATTTTAATTATTTTATATCATTACCTATCATTTACCAATGAGGTCATACATACAGAATAGTTAGATTTACGCAGTCAGCGAAGTGTCCAAGTTAAAAGTTCAAGATCACAATTCAGCTAAGCCAATGTGTGCGACCTGTTACGTAATCGTTTTGCTAGTTGCAGTGAAATAACAGCGCTCATTGCAAGTTATATCATAAGATGTGGGTTAGGAAACTTCGCATCCATGTGAAAGTGAAGCATTCGTTTACTACAGCTTAAAAAATAAACAAATAAGAGATTTATACATGATGGCGAGAACACGCCGACTTTCAATGGGTAACGTTAAGTTCGGTTAACGTTAGCAACACAAAACCAAATGACAAACAAAACCCTCGCAACATTAATGTATTCGCGTTTACTCCGGTAAGTACTTAACAAGTAGAGTAGTACAACATCGAAGTATGCAGATCGTACGCTATTTTTGTTGTTAGCGAACTACAATGCTTAAAAACCCAACGTAAATTATTTTGTGCTAACCGCTAATGTTAAATGTAAAGCCATGAGGCCTCCGCTAGCAAGCTAAGAAAGCTAACATTAGCAAGGTCTCACATGGTCTTCATGATTATCCGCGATGCATACAGCCCAAGTTTGCTAACAAGCCAACTGCACCAGATCGAGCTTACCTCGATGAACAAAAGCATATTACGCCGTCTCCTTCACTCAATGAACTGCTGAATTCCTCAAATCCGCGACGTAGTGATCATTTAAGACAATTTTGCCGCTGAAAGGAAGCTCTCAGAGTTGGACAGTATCCAGCTCAAGTTACTTCCAGCACGCGTTTTCACGACCTTCAACCATTCGCTCTGTGAAAGATGAACTCCGCCTACCCCTCACACTTGCAGCACATTTTAACAACGAGTCGAAGTCTTCCGTAAAAGCTAACCGCCAAGAACTCATCCTCTTTACTTGTTGGTCAAGAGTACTGTCAATCAATAGGCAGTCTTGCCCAAAGTCGTCTAAAACCCAGCAGAATTACCACTGAATTAAACACTAAGGTGACATAGCCGGTGAAAAATTTACCTTTTCACCAGGATTTCTAGGGGTTCAACCAAGGATATACCAAACATTGCTTCTCTGTCTGACGGATTCTACAGACTGACGCTGTATTTAACTAAGCGTTGTTTACGTTATCCAATTTAAAGCATAGTCCTTATTGGTCAATGACAATATAACCATCGACGATTGACAACACAGCAGCTTTAAAGGGGCTAAAGCGCTTTACCCTTTGTAAGTATGGTCACTGACTCGGGTTGTGTGTATTACACACAGAAGACAACTTTGACTTTAGACTAGTCTACTGCATGTCATGAGACCTATACCATATGACGAGTCTGTCACTAGCCATGGTGGAGCACATGCCATAAGGGGCGCCATTGTCAATGACCACCTGCTACAAAATGATTTAGGCCCGCGACTCAAATGAAAGGCTGCTACAGAAAAGACAACACCTCAATCTACAACTTTACAGACACTTGATAATTTTAAAACTCCCATTAATTAATAACAATGCCCTAGGCAATGCTGCGGGCGAGTTCAAAGTATGGCGGCATGTTGCAACGACAACTAACACTCCATTAGGGGGAAAGAATCGAATCTCACTTACAATATTATCACAAAATCAGAGCTTCTTCCGAAGATACAATGCAACTTTTACATTAACCAGCTACAACTCGATTTAATGTCAGCGCTAACAACGAGTGATCGGTATATCGTCTGACAGCTGTAACGAAACACGCAGGCCTCGAACGTTCTTTTGATCATCAAACGGTAACGTAATGCAATCATAGTGTGATTTGTTTGCAGTGGATGGCTAAATTCTTACTTTCTTGCATTATGACCAATGTGCTTAATCTCTTCTGCAGTGACTACATTAACGCCAAGTAGCTAACGTTAGTAGCTAAGCCGTCACTGACAAAGCAGATATAGCTGGCTAACTGGCCTTACCTAGCAGCGTAGCTTAAAGAGCTGACAAGTCAGCTGCCTGGTAACACGAGTGGCTATAACGACGTCAAGTGTACGTTATAGAAATATCCTACCAAATCGAATTTAATTAAAATGAAAATGCAACTAGCTTGAATAGATGGTTACTTGCCAATAAATTGACTATTGATTCGAATGTAGAGGTTATATCAGACTTGTCATCCAGTACCAGCTTACGTTAATGTTAGCTAACATAAGTCAAGCAACAGGATTGCCAAGGCAACCCCACATTGGCTAACTAAATATGTCTAGCCAGCAAACGTTAGCTTGACGTTAAAATTCTGGCCCAACCTGCATTCTTCTAATATGACCCTGCTTCCCAAAGGACAGTCGTCCGCGAAGTATAAACTATGACTGAAATTTCGAATGAACGATTAAATTGTACTGTTCAATGACAGGCCCACACTCACCATGCTGCCCGAATTTCCCCCAGTCCCAAGTACCGTCTCGTCCTCTCCACGGGTTTTGGATCCCGGCTCAGCCTCCTCCTGCAGCTGCGGCTCTCCGCCCTGGTCTGAACTCATCGGCCGCTCCTGGCTCGCGCCTCCTCCGTCGTTCTCTCCCGACCCCCGCGTGTCACCCCAATTCCCACCAGTTACAGTGAAACAGTTGCCGTTACCTAACTACTAGACGATTTACTCTGTCTGTCGCAACTAAATCAGCTAACAGGTTAGCTAGCTAGCTAGCTAGCTAAATAGTCTGAGCTACCAAGTGAGCTATCTTGGCTAGCTAGCTAGCTAGCTTGCATCGACAAATTTGAGCCAAACTCGAACGCGTAGATTCTAATACCGCAAAATGAAACTAAATGAAAAGTCAAGTCACCAATCCAGGTTCTGTTGTTTCCTCTTTGATATTCAAGATAGTGTTATTTCCGATAAACGCATTCCTAACCGGGCGACCGAAGCGGACACAGGGGACACGCACCTTTCCTACGAGTAGGCAGACATTAATACAGTCCGCCACCGTCCCAATTGCCACTGCGACCTCCTACTAACTTCTGAAAAAACTGTTTCCGGTTAAAAAATACCATAGAATGAAATGAGTTATCATTCACCAGTAGAGGATGCTGGTGGCTGCTGAGACATTACCGAAACTGTGAACATCATGGGCCAGTTGTTCAAAGGTAATCTTAGCGGATTTTGGTAATCGGATTGGATCAAATCTTGAAAATGGGTTGTTCAAAAGAGAAAGTAGGATTCTGAAATCTGATCAGATCATGTAA
>JAVQKI010453083.1:0-11417 GCA_036025975.1 Nematalosa erebi | reverse complement strand
TTACAGGCACACTCTTTCCACACAACCACCTATCCCATCTCTCCCCCACACACACACACACACACACACACACACACACACACACACACACACACACACAGATCAGTTAGTTAATAAATAGCACATAAACATGGGTGGAATCAGATCACTGGACTAATGCCTCTGTTCTCCAGTGGCCACACAAACAACACCAGTGAGCAAAGAGCTCCCATCTGTCACCTCATTATGCAAACCTCTCTTTCCCTTGCGCATATGTGTGCATGTGCAGGAGTGAGAAAGGGTACACAGACACACACACGCACACACACATATATACACACACACACACACACATTTATACCCATGCATGGGAATTCTAAGAGAGACAAATGGGTTGGTCATAGGCAAAAGAACCAACTTGAGGCTATTAGTGAGTAGCAGTATATGTGTGTATGTGTGTGTGTGTGTGTGTGTGTGTGTGTGTGTGTGCGTGAAATTATTTATTCTGAGACATATTCATCCTTAGTAATGCCAATGCTAGCATTAGCTGGCCCTGATCTTAGTAGAGCATCTCTGTCCTGACACAGGTTTCTATTGTTCCTGTATAAGCCTCATCACACTGCTGATGCCTCTTCTGTCCATCCTCTCCCTCAGTCTTCCACTTCACCACCCTGAGGCAGAGTACTGCACACAGGAACACAGTCTTCCACTTCACCACCCTGTGGCAGAGTACTGCACACAGGAACACAGTCTTCCACTCGTGCCTCACCACACTGTGGCAGAGTACTGCACACGGGAGTAGAGAGCCGTAGCATAGCCAGGCACAGGCAGCATCAAGGCCAAGGTAACTTTATTATCCTCTGTTAGCCTGACCCTTTGCTCATCCACACTAAGACGCAACAATGAGCTCTTTGACTACAGTAGCACACCTGACTCTACCCACATATCTGGATGCTGAGCCACACCATGGGTGGGGGTGCTTCTAAATGAATGAGGGCCATGCACTGACACTAGACCTGTCTTCAGTTGCCCTCATGTGATGGCACCATAAACACACTGGGAAAATGTCTGAATGGTCAAAAGACCAAGCAACTAAGCTTCAAATGAAGAAAATGTGTGTGTCTACTAATCTATCATGTCCGTTCTAGTTCATTAAAGACTGATGGATTCCATGGCTCTGTATGGTCATCACACAACTAAGCTCTCACACCTGACAGCCATTGATCCTGGGCGGCCATGTAATTTATTAGGTGAGGGGATATTATTGACTCCACTTGACTTTTAAATTAAATTAATTCAGTGGTGAAAAATAATAAAAGTCCTGATGTGTTAAAGCAATAACCTATAGGCTAGCTGTTGCTATCCATGAGATTTCCACAATATACAGCAAATGTACTCACAATCCAGTCCCAACCCAATTCTTCCCACTCTTCTGAAAGACTGTACTGTATGTGAAATAACCAGTGAAAACAATGGGTGGATATTATGACACAGAAGCTCATTTCTTGCTACAACAGAAGGCTCAATTTCTCACGGATATGCAGTGGGAAAATAACTAGATTGGTTGAAAGAAAATCAAATAAAAGCCATACAGGCCAGCTGCTAGTGGGGTGGCTGCCATCAAACTTGTAATGCTGCTCAGTAGAAACCAACAATGTTTGTGCTAAAGAGTGTGTGTGTGTGTGTGTGTGTGTGTGTGTGTGGTGCAGCCTTTGTTTTGTTTAGCATTTAGAGAAAAAACTGATGGCTAATGTTAAATTTATTAAACGCACATGCCTATTATCTTTACCATTCTCCGGTAACCTTCCCCGTTAAAAATGTGTCCTAAAATGTCTCAGAGGGTCAGTCGGGGACATGCTATTGTGTTGCCTACAACTCATATTAGGACAATGAGAGAGAGGGAGAGTGACAGGGTTAGAGTGTGCACTCATGCCCACAAGCCAAATGAATGAGTCCATAATGGTGATAGCGTAATCCTCTTCAGTAGAGTTGCACTGGTGGTGCTGATCAAGGGCTTTAGTGCTGAGGGACAGTACAAGGCAAAGGGCAAAAGAGGACAGCAGGTTGATATTGTATTTATCTCCAGTGTTTACTGAGAAACAAGTCAGAGCAGTCATAGGCTATCACAAGTCACATGACTCACAGTTAGGGAGAGGGCCATTTTCAATGTCAGCATCAATAAACCATAAAAAGCAAATGTTCACAGAGCGATTCCCTGACGTTGTTGGGGTCCCCATCCCCAGCATAGTCTTGACTTAGCTTTCATGGTGCTGTTTAGAATGGCGTAAATTCTTTTAATTTTGCAAACTGGTAGACTACAGGGACAGCTGAGAAAATGTTGATATGAGAGTGAATATTACTGTAAATAGAACAATGACATCCCACACCCAAAGATGCATGCCCTGCAGGGAAGGCCATGTATAGCCAAAAACTAGTAATATTCAGACTAGACACGTCATTAAAATGATCTGGTTCACAAGCTAACATCCAGAACAGCCTGCGTTGAGTAGATATAAGACATAAGAACAAAATTATTTCCAGTACAAATGGAAATTATGCAAAAGAGACCAAGACTTGCTCTGGAGTCACATTGTTGCAATATTTATCATTAATTAGGCTACCAGAAAAGCCCATATCTTACAGTGATGGATTTGACTCCACATCAAATATGGACGCCCACTCAGTTACGCTACACATAAGCTACCGATTCAGTAATTCCACAACGGTGTCAAACCCTTTTTATTGCATAATAAATTACGCTGCGGGCCCCGTAGCTATGTGAAATTACCATACTGCCCCGCCTCTTTCATCTCCTCCCTTCTTCTTCCTCCCCTCACTCTCAAACATCACCCTGCCTCTCTCCTCCCCATGTTTGCTCTCCAGTATTGCATTATAATATCTCTCTCTTCCTCTCTGTCTCTCTTCCTCTCTCTCTCTCTCTCTCTCTCTCTCAGTCTTACTCTCATTGACTTTAACAGCTTGCCTGCCATCAAGACGTCAACCTTCTTACATTTTCGCCATCTTCCTCCTCTGTCTCTCTTGCTTTGCCAGTCCTCTCCTTCTCCATTTCACAAATGAACACCCTCCCCCGTCCCTCTCTCGCTCTCTCTCTCGTGTCCTCATGACACAAGCAGGGCCTTTCCCCCCCACCCCCCACCCCCCATCAACACACTCCACCCTCCTCCTGCTCCATGCAGCCAGGAGCGGCGCAGCTCCTTAATAACAAATGGATTTTCCTTCCCCGATGACAGAGAGAGATAGGGCCTCTCCTGGCGGAAGATGACATGGTGTGTGGAAGGCTTTTATGGGGTGCTCTATGAATGTACACGTGCCTGTGCAGATATATGCTTACTGTACTGAATGCAGACGGTTCTGGCAGTTTAGAAACATGGCAGTACATGGTCCTATTTGTATTGCAGCCTGGCTGAATTTCCAATATTGGTATGCACTCACTCAAATGTAAATGAAATGTCAGATATTTGCACACCTATTAAGTGGTTCCCAAGGCTGGGTAACCCTTCACTTTGTTTCACGAACGGAGTCTGGAATACTCTTCAGTCCAGGCACACATTAGCTTCCTGGTAGGCAGATATTTTATGTGAACTTTAAAACTATTGGGTTTGCCTTCAACCATTCACAACCTTGTGGTAGTAACATACATATGTTCTCTGATTGGTCCATAGAGTCCATCTACAGGGGACACCTACGCCTTTGGATAGGGACTTGACGTCGTGCTGTTGTGAAATGTGGCACTGAGCAGAAGCACTAGGCATAGCCTGGCTGGGGTAAAGCCAGAACACACCTCAGTGGGGACTGAGGCTCTTGCCATTATGGCATACTGATGTTGCATATCACATGTATAGTACATTTTACTCACCTAGTTTGTTTGATATTGTGTGTTCACTTTACTAAGGCATTTGCAAACGCTTTTTAATTAGCATAAAAGACATATTTAGTTAAATATGCTCATACTTTTCTCAATCTGCAGTAAATAGCAATGGTGCAAGCCAAAGCAAAAGTCAAAACACTTCAAGGTGTAATGGTAAGATGCATAAAATCATCAACTTTCCAGAGAAATCTAGTAAGATGTGGGAATGATCCATGATGACGGAGCAGAGCTTGAGGAATCCTGACTGCGCCAAGAAAACAACAAAACATCTCCCACAGAGGCACTCTGTAGGAGGCCCTTAAATATGCCCTCTAATAACTTCTCCTTACAATGTACCTTCCTCAGGTTAAAACGCATGGGGATTTTCAAAACTGCATGTTAAACACATTTGTGATTAAGGCCTTGAGCATTATATTCCACAAAGATGCGAGAGAGAGAGGGAGGGAGAGAGAGAGAGAAGGAGAGGAGGAGAGGGGAAATAAAGACTGATAGTCGCCCTGGTGATTGCTTTTCAGTGGTTGTGCTTACACACCTATTCTCTCTGAAATTATAAAATAAGGACCTCAAATGCCACACTGGACACTTTCATTAATGTCAAAAAATGTACAGTGCAGAACAAACCGAAACTTCCCTTATCAGTCTTCATTAAACTTAAGAGCTTTGACTGCCAAGGCCAAACAAAGACAATGCCAAGCAATGATTGTACTTGAGTGGTTCTACTACTTTAGCGTGTGATGTCTCCAGTCACGTACTGTCAGGAGAGACCTGCCTCAAAGCCAGCCCTACTAATCAAACACAATACAGGTTTGCCTGTTTTAAACTGTCTCACTTATAAGTGTTTATTACCTTGTCAGTTAGCATAACTCTGAAAACTATCACCAGTTCCTATTATTTGGTTTGAAAACAAATCCACATGTATTGGTGAGAATTTAGGGCATTGGTGTTAGTTACAAACACATGTGGTTACTGCCAGAGGAGCTCTGTAGACTTGCCTGGTAGCCCTTTAAAGACAACATGCTCTCCCTGCCATCTGACTATTAACAATGGGTTGGGCATGTAGGGGAGAGAGTGTGGAATGAGGAAACATAAAACAGTAATCCACCCAGAGATGAGAACCTATTGGAACAGCAGTCCGCATGGCCATTTCTATGGGCTTTTACAGTCCAAATAGATTCCAGTCCAAGTTTGGTAAAATAGTCAAGCTGCTCTACATATCCTCTCTCAACATGAACATTGTTTACAACAGGCAACCAATGGTGGGCATGCAATAAATATTACTCTACTCTCATTACAATAACACACTCAAGCTGTCAGAACTGCTGCCTCATTTTTATACACAGGGTTTTTCCCTAGCAAGTTCTCAAACCTATTTCTGTCTGTAGACAGCTAAGGCATGCTAGTGATTACAGAGTGAAGACCAGCCCTCTCCATGTCAGCTGGACTCCGTCACACTGATTTATCACTAATCACGTCTTCCGTTCCATCAATAACCAGGCAGGACCCTGGGCGGGTCCATACATCACCAATGTGGAGGGCGCCTGGCAGGGCCTTCATTATTCATGACTCAGACTCCTCTGGCCCTCTTTGGCCTCCTCCAACTATGGATCTTACACACACTGCTTGAGTATGGGGTGTATTATTGGCTAGATGAATCTTTTCCGGATTACAAGCTACTTTTGAAATGACGAGGTGGAAAAGATCGACCACATGTTGTTTTTTTTTAACACCCCCCCCCCCCCTACGCCTTGCAGTCACATCCCAGACAAGCAAAGTTCTGCACACTCCCCCTCATTTTGTAGAGCATCTACAAGCATCATTATGCTGCTGGTATTCTGTGAATAATGTCAAAGAAAATATCTTTCATCCCCATACAGAACTCTCAAAATCTTAACGAGAACTAGAGGCTACTGTAGGCTACTTCGCCATCTCACATTGGAGCACAGCAGAGTTGCAGTCAACCTGCAGACACCAACAGCTGTATTTGAACTGGTGTGTTGAACATCTGCACTTCCTCTAGAAGAGAAATGAAACCAAAGACTCCATTTACTGCAAGTTAGGCAGTAGTTTGCAGCAGCTGTGCCAACCGCATTGATGTCAATTGTAATTGTAATTGTAAGGAGAAATGAAATGTCTAAAGAACATTTTCTCTTAGAACATTTCACAATCTACCTGCGCTGCCTTGGTGATCGACTGGTCAAACGTGATTGACTGGTTGGGCTAGATGAACCTGTGAGTTAACACAAAGATATGACTACATCTCTGCAACATCTCCTTCAGGCTGGACTGATGAGTTTTTCAGAGAGTAGGTGCCACATGGCTTTACGGCCAATGCAAGAGCCCTCTCAGATGATGCTGACAGACACAGAATGGGCTTTCAGGAACATATTGATTGGGTACTACACAAAGCACAGCTGAAACTACACATTACTTCATCTGCCAGAGACCTGACTATATTAGATTACTCTAAAAACTCCAGTAGCTGATGCTATTGCTACTCCTAGTGATTTATGAGAGCTCAAATGAAATTGCACACCAATGTCTCCTCACTGTGTCTCACCAGCACTGGAAGCAGATGGAGGGTGGGGCGGTGAACTGGAAATAATTTTTAAAAACTGCAATGTTGAATTAAGCCCTCAAAGAAACAGAGGACATATCAAGAATTCATATCCTACATTCCACGGGTTTACATTTGCATACTAATAGCATCCATTCTGTCACCAGAACACAGCTGAGTTCCAGTTGATTTTGAATATGAAGCCATGTTGTTTCTAGGCTGCAGGAGTGACTATGTTTACCTGGACAGAAATAACCTGACTATTGAGCTTATTCTTCTATGACAATATTGCGCTTGTAGCATTTACATTAGTTTCGAAGAGAATATTCCAGTCATATTTCAGCTTACATGAAATACTGCATAGTCAGATTAACAACTGGCAGAGAGACAGTTCCTCAAAGTCCTGAAGAATCTTTTCAACTATCAAAATTCCTTCCACGACTATTCCTACCCATGAGAAATTCTGATGAATAGCGAGGGTGAATAATGCGATGAAGGTGTACATGTCCAGAGCACATCAGTAATGTGGCTATGATTGGAATACTACATATATCATCGCAATACTAAACATATTTTATTTTGATTAACCTGATTAACCTGAACCTGATATGGTTTTATTCGTGTTAAGGTAATCAAAATATCCTGCTTACTTGATGATGTTCTAGTTTATGGCATATTAAATGTACTGAAATGTACTGAAGCGGAGCCTAAACCTAGTTCTTGTCCCTAAGGCTCCAGGGCATCAGAGCATCAGTGTTGCCAGTGAAACTGGTGGTCATCTGTCACCTGGCAGACCCTATCAATGGAGCCCAGCCCAGAGCAGCTGTCACACAATTAGCCCCTAATCACAGCCATTGATTGGCATGATGGTGATGGCCTGAGCCCAAGAATCAATCACTCCTGACTGCGCCAGGGCACAGGATTTACACGCTTCTTTTGCTACATGCTAAAGGCTATGGAGGCACGACAGCGGCACGCCCCTGCTGCTGGTTTGAGGGGAACGCTCATTTAGATGCAGGGCATCATCTTGTTCACTGGCTTAGAGCGACTTAATAAACAGGAAGTGCAGCGCAGGCAGCAGGCAGACAGAGGAGAGAGCAAGCCCTTCTGATGCATGGCAGAGCCACAGGATTAGGCTGCTGTTTGGATGGGCATCAGGACTTCATCAGCACACATGACATCTGTTTAGTCTCTACTTAGCCATATTTACTCTAATGCGTGATGACATAATGGCAGTTGAGCCCTCAACAGCAGCCCTGCTACTGCTCCAGTACTGGGGATTACTGAGAGGGACTTCAAAGGGGGTGTCAACGGATGTCCCGCTGCTGCATAGAGGATGTGACACGAGTGGTGCGGAGGGCTTTCTTCGAGAGGGTTCGCCCGTGTTTGGCAGAGGCTTCACTGCACTGCCTGCTCTGCTGACTGTAATGCTTGAATGCGCTTCCAAAAACAATAACAGGAAAAACAATCTACGAGCCACTTCCACAGTCAAGACATGACATGGAGCCGTCCAAGGATTCTATTCAGGCATGTTTGTTTACAGTCCTGTCCATCATATGTCTTTCTATTATTGCCTTGTTTTTTTCCCTGTTTTATTCACTCACTGTTTTAGATCAGATGTCACTCACTTAGATCACACAACCCATTTGCCAGTTACACTTTTTATATTAGAAAATTCTAGAGCCCCCCCTCGCTGTCTGCAGGTGTTTGCAGTGACTACAGTGCTGATGTGGTTCCTGCTGAGGTGCTGCTGGGAGCTCAGCCTTCATTCCCAGCGGCCACCTGCGTGCCACACACACTGGAATGGGCTGCAAAGAGACAGCATCCATGAGCACACACTGACATGGAACAATTTGCGGGTCTCGCACACACACACACACACACACACACACACACACACACACACACACACACACACACACACACGCACACACAGTAGCCGGTAAAGCATCCCCCCACAGCATCCAGTAAACCATCCCCCCAGGTCATGGTCCCACGCGCACACACACACACACACACACACGTCAATATCCCTTCTGCCTCGCCCAAAAAACCCATCACCTGTGTTAGCCCAATCACACCAGCTGCTTCTCCTTTCTCGCAGTATGCCTGCAGGCCTCTCTCTCTCTATCTCTTAATGTCTCCCTCTCTCTCTCTCCCTCTCTCGCTCTCTCTCTCTCTCTCTCTCTCCCTCTCTCTTTCTCTCTCCCTCTCTCTCTCATGCTCTGTCAGTCTGTGTTCCTTGTTCTGCCTGCCATCTCTGTGCTCTGCCTCTTAAACCAGATCAAGCAGCACTCTCATCCTTCACTGCTGTTAGGAGCCTTGGACCCCCTGAGGCCCTCACTGTGTCTGGAGACTACAGGCTGTGCGTGACATAACCAGGTGCATTACTGTCAGTCTGAGGTGGGGCTGGTGTGTGTTGATGGGATGTGACACACAGTCTCCCATCCGTCTCCTGCCCACCCTCTCTGCTGTGCTGCCCGTCTGCCTCCACGCCAAGGACGGGCTGCCACTGCTGCAGTTTCACAGGCCAAGAGAGGCCGGCCGGCTGGGAGATTCTCTCTGTTGCTGAAATCCATCTGCTGATGAATCACAAGCCAACAGTGTGTGACTGCACTCCTCAGCCCCTGCCAGGGGAACAGCGGGAGCTCCAGGCCCTCTCTCCCACACTGCCTTTCACACACACATATTTGTGCGTTTCTAGAGCCCTACAAGTCTACAGAGGACTATCTGCTGTTTACATGGCAGTATATTTAATCACTCGCTTCTATCACTCTTTCTTTCCCTCCTCCCTCTCCCTCTTCTCTCTGACTTCCATGCTAGCCAAAAGACAGATTGCTCATATCCTGCTCAAAGGCCTAACTTGTGTCCCAAAGTGGCTGAATGAATTTCTGTGGTTGTCAACTGGATACTTTGAGCCCCTTACTACTCTAGTGTACACATTCAGCTACATCCCAACTGCTAGTTTAGTTTCATTTTATAGATTTTATTCATTATTTGAAGCTGGGTAGTTTCTTAAACAGAAATTCAGCACCAACTTGCAGTTGCAAATACCAACAACAGTTAGCCCCAATACAAAAGCCATAGCTTTTTTTTACAATGCAGATCTTCTCTACAACTATATGCTATCAAAATGAACGAAGTTATAAAGCTAGCTTACAGAGACATCCCTAGGAGTAGTAAAAGAAATGATGTGCCTTCAAATGTTCCTTTTCCTTTTTTCCTTTCCTGAATTGGTCCATGGACAAACTCTCTGAACAGGAGCACCTGCTGAAACAGGCCTTGTACGTGCTTAGGAGTGAAAATGCAGGGCTGAGTTGTGTCAGGAGCTCTAGCAGTGCTGCTGGCGCCATTCAATCAGTATGCAGGCCAAGCCTCTCTGTGAATGGGGGGATTTCAAAGGAGAATCTCCAGACTGCCGAGCAGTAAGCATGTGGAGATGGATGAGCACAAGAATGCTGTACAGCCATTATTACAGTACAGCTGTGTGTCTGTGTAATGGTATCATAAGGAAATCCCTCGGAGAGCAAGTGTGTGTGTGTGTGTGTGTGTGTGTGTCTATATGTTTTCTCTGTGTTCCTTCAGTGATGTGCAGGCGTGCTTAATGTGAGTTTAATGTACTTGCTGTGATATGAACATGTGTAATTAAGATGTTTAATGTACACACAGCAGTGGTGTATTTGTGTGTGTGTGTGTGTGTGTGTGTGCGTGTGTGTGTGTGCGTGCGTGAATGCATGTGTGTGTGTGTGTGTGACGAGAAGGAAGGCATTAAAGAGAGAGAGGGGCTATGTGATCACTCATCAGCAGAGCAGCGCAGCAAACCCTCCTCTCTCAGTGCTTCTGTGCACACCCTAGCGCCAGGCCTGTCTTGTAGTCTCACGACACCTTTCCCAGGCTGACAGCAGCTTCCATCTGCCTGACCATGAGAAAGATGGAGCCCAAACAACACCACTAGCAGCACCTCAGCAGCAGAAAAACAAGCACAGAAGCGTCAGAGAGAGAGAGAGAGACAGAGAGAGAGAGAGAAAGGGCCTTCATCAGCACCACCACTTTAAAAATGACAGGATGAGTCAGTAGTCGCAGAGCACTGAAAGAGAGAACCTTTGGAAATAAAACTGTAGGTTTATTACATGAAGTTCCTGAGGAAAAACAACAGCCTGGCGAGAGAAAAACAATAGGCCATCTAAACAGAGGAGAGAGAGATGACACCAGACAACTACAGCAGTGGAGCAGAAGAGGAATCGTAGCATGGAGGATGGCCAGGTTCCAGTGCTGCCTAAATGGGGCTAGGGAGGGAGGGAGAGAGGGAGGGGGAATGTGGAAGACAGAGGAAGAGAAAAGAGAATGGAGGATGGACAGAGATGGAAGAGGGGAAAGTGGAAGAAGGGAAGAGGGGGAGGGGGTAGAGAGAGAGAGAGAGAGAGAGTGCTACATTTACAGCTGCATGTGGCCTTATTAGGAGCTGCCAAATGGAGCTGGCAGAGGGCTGAGGCAGGACATCCATCAGGCGCAGATGTGAGCATGCTCAGTGCACAGGGCACAGGGCTGCCGTCTGCATGTCTAAACCCACACCACACACCCACCCAGCACCTATCAGCACCCAGCCTGTACAGACACAGGGCAAATGATCACCAAACTTACACAACCAGGCTGCTTCACAGAACTAGGATGACACACACACACGCACACACACACGCACACACACACGCACACACACACACACACACACACACACACACACACTCACACACAGTTTGAGAGATAGCACATGTATAATTCATATTTGCATGTTTGCAATGGGTTGCATTACATTAGGTTTTCACAGTATACATGCATGAGAAACACTGAATGAACAATGAACAATGAGCTGAATCTCTGGGTGTGTCCCAATTCAGGTGTGAGTTCTTCAAAGTATGTGTTCTACTAAGCACTGACCTTCTGTGGCCGTATAGACCAGTACTTCTCTGACCAACGGTTATATGAAATGAGACGGTC
>JAVQKI010453070.1:0-12084 GCA_036025975.1 Nematalosa erebi | reverse complement strand
GCTCATTCTAATGAGAGGTTCATAGTCTTGCCTCCTTTTAGTTCTCTCTCTCTCTCTCTCTCTCTCTCTCTCTCTCTCTCTCTGTCTCTCTCTCTCTCTCTCTCTCTCTCTCTCTCTCTCTGTGGCAGTCTTAATGTCAGGCTGCAGAAAAGCCACCGGTATGCACTGGATAAGGGGGGGAGACCCAGAGGAAACGGCGGGGCTGGTTGGCGGAGTTGTGGGCTGGTCCCCACTGGGGCTGTCATTAGAGCCCAGGGCCCAAAAAAAGGCTTGTCGCTCCTGCTGCTTGGTGCTCCAGTTCTGGTCTGGTGCTGGAGCCCTGCCCATCCTAACCACCAGTCCAGACCAGCCCAGACCAGCCCAAACCCGAGCAGACCCAGCCCAATGAGCACAGTGTGGCGTGGTTCTGAGCTCAGCTCTCCCATATCACTTAATCCCTCTTCTCCTCCTGCAGTCGACACCAGTTGAGGCTTTGATTGTTTGTATTTCTGTGTATTTCTTGTGTCTAATGATATTGTGGCATATTGTAGGCATGTTGTCTTCTACTTCCCCATGACAATAAAATAATGTGTGTGTGTGTGTGTGTGTGTGTGTGTGTGTGTGTGTGTGTGTGTGGAGAACCTTCCATAAGAGATGTGGCGAGGAAACGGCAAACCACCCGCTGTGTTGGGTGGTTATGTGGTCATGTGCTTATTTGTGTCTTCAAGGGTTTGTGAGGGAGCCAATCTTTTGGCTATTTACTGCAGACCTGTGCTACACAGAACAGTGTGTTAAACACAGCAGTCGGCCACCGCAGGAAATTAGTCATTTTTATCAGATTGGGGCTTGTTTGTTTGTGTTTTTTTTCTCTTGTGTTGTTCTTTTGCATGTTTTCAATGTCTGCTGTGTGCATGTGTCTGTGTCTGTGTCTGTGTCTGTGTGCGTGTGTCTTCAATGAAGGGGAGAGTCTGGAGCAGGGAAGACTGAAAACACCAAAAAGGTCATCCAATACCTGGCCCACGTTGCCTCCTCGCACAAAGGACGAAAAGACCACAACATTCCTGTGAGTGAACACACACACACACACACACACACACAGACACTGCACTCTCACCCATACGCATGTGCGCGCACACACAGACACGTGCATACATGTGCATGCACACACACACACACACACACAAACACATACATATACATACACACACATACGCAAAGACCCACGATACACACACATACTGTACAAACAATTGAAACGATAAGATACAAATAAAGATATTTCAGCATGTGTTTTTCCTGTAGCCAGTACCCAGACCGAGTTTTATTCAGCTGTGGGTGAAAACCTACCCTAGCATTAGTATGCCGTGGCACGAGCTTTGATAATATTGTGTGAACAGCATTTTCATTTCACATTCTCCGATAGCCACTTCTCTAGATCTGTGGAGCCCAGTGTCTGTCTCAGATTCATGTGTGTGGTGGAGTTATAAGTGTGAGGAAAACTATGTAATTGTTGTGTGTGTATATGTGTGTGTGTGTGTGTGTGTATCTGAGCTGTAACTACTGTCAGGTTGCTCTTAATGCTTTGCATTTGTTTATCTGTAACAAACAGCCTGATTCGCCTAAACCAATGAAGTTCCAGGCAAGTGACCCTCTGCTTTCTCACTCCCCAGTCCTCTCTACTGGTTGGCTCTGTGCTCTGTGCTTTCTGCTGTTTCTCTGTCTGTCTGCATGTGGCATGTGTGTTAACTCCCTCTCTCTCCCTCTCTCTCTGACTAAATCCCAGTGTCCCTCCTAAGACTCAACCCCTGTACCCTTAAGACTGAACCAGCAAGAATCTGCCTCTGATTCATGCAAGTTAACTCTTTAAGGGTTCAAGGCTTAGTGGAGACATCGGGCATCAGCCTTTCCTCTCTTTTGTGTGTCCTCATTTCTTATACATTACAGATGGTATTTATGCATGAGGCTCTCACCATCCATTGAGCTTGCTTATCTGGTATTTGCAGCAACCATTTTTGGAAAATGGTATCAACTTGATCGATCAGATGATTATTGTTAGGAAAGACTAAACAATAGTATTATCTAGCTCTACTGTTGTGTTATTTAAAAGTCTGTCTTTTGGCTGTGCATGCAGCCACCAGTCAGAGGACACAGACACACAGCAAAGACTCAGTAATGCAGCCAGCACTTATGATTGTGGATAACCTTTGCTGTTTCCTTTGGCACCGATTTGTTTTTCATTTTTGTATAGAGAGACTTTTTCAAGTGTGCCAAGAATATCAAAATGCAGGGTGGGGGCGGAGGGCTCGCTC
This sequence comes from Nematalosa erebi, assembly GCA_036025975.1. Lineage (NCBI taxonomy): Eukaryota > Metazoa > Chordata > Actinopteri > Clupeiformes > Clupeidae > Nematalosa > Nematalosa erebi. The sequence goes on along the minus strand of JAVQKI010453070.1, from coordinate 9,796 downwards.
ATGGAAGGATGTGATCAGAAAACAAACAGCCAGTAGTAGCCCAATAAAAGCCTGCTAATGATAGCATCAATATTTACACTTCTCTCCTCACACCAAAGCCCTATCTTCAGCTTCTGCTTCTTTCATTTTTCTTTGGGGCTTTGTGCAAGTCTCTCTCTATGTGACGATTCTTTTTTCAACCTTTGCCATTTTAACATTTACATTATAGCATGTAAATAATAAGCATGTACGTATGCTTGTTACACGGCTCTTTATAATGCTGTAGAATGCTCCATTCACTTCAGTGGGACTTTCCAAAGTTCATTATTGTGGAATAACTCCCTTCAGAGTGATTTGAGAGCCTTCCACTCTGCGTCTGGCATCTGTTTATGGAGCAACATGACCATAACATCAAACCAAGTGTTTTTTGCAGACCCTGCATAAGTGAGCTTTCTGAACCGAGCATATCAGCCTATTGCCAGTAGATTTTCAACCATAATCAGGGCTTCTATTCAGTGATTTTACATATAATGCCCATAAGTAGTGTCTTCTCAGAATGGTGCCTGCCTTGTTTACACAGTTGCATGTTGTAGCCTCATCTGCTAGGGTTATTTGAGTGCTGTTTGCTCTCAAAGGGGCCTGGACCTCACACATGCTGCAGGGGTTTATCACATTATTCTTCTATAATAACTCAGAACATTCTGGAAATCGATGCTCCAGGTGGCCCCCAGGGGAGCGATCTCCTGGCGTGGCATAATTCAGTGCCGGCCCCCCGAACACCTTCCCCTCTTCTTCCCATCCAGTGATCTGACATGAAAGCATTCCTCCTGAGTCTGATCCCTGTCAGCGCTCGCTGCTGGAACTGCCTGCTTTTTCTCTTCATCATTTTGTGCTCTTGCTAACTCGAAGCTGATGATTTTTTTTTGTCGGGGGTCTACACTATCACATGGATCCATGGTGGAGTGTGTGTACATTGGTATGAGGCTTTCCTTGGCCCTGGTGTGTCTGTGTGTATACATGCGTACATAAGCAGCATGCATACTGTGCTTGTTTAGTGGTCTGTCTATTTGCTGAGGCAGGTTGTATGTTACACTCTGCACCTGGGGTCTGACACAGGGCCGTAGACCAGTATCTCAGCTACCCAACCCTCCTCTCAATGCTCCCTATCTGCATCCAATTAAAGCTGGCTGTATGAGTGAGGTGGCTGTGGAGGAATGCGTTGGGCGGAGAGGATCAGCAGCAGCCAGAGGAGGAACTGGAACACAAAGGCAGAGAGAGGAAGCAGTCTGCAGCCAAAACACTAAAAAGGTTACAGGAACAGTAGCCTAGGGCTTCCACACAAAGCAGGTCAAGAGAAGCAGCCCTTACTTCAAACGGTTTGAGGGAGGTAGATTATAGTAGTATTATAGTAACAGTTGAGTTGTCAATGATACCTTTATGGACCACCATGTTTACTGGTTATCTGTAGTGTTGGTGCACAGGGCATGGAGCTATAGTCTTATCACAGTCCTGTTGTCTGACACCATTGAGAAGGGAACCAGTTTTTGCTTTGGTAGACAGGGCCTTCTGCTATGTGTTCAAATGGTCCAGATCTCAAGCACACAGCTCTGCTTTCTCCCCTTTCTCCATTTCTCTCTCGCTCTCCCACTCCCTCTTCCTCTCTCTATCTCTCTCTCTCTCTCTCTCTCTCTCTAGCCTTCCCTCACTCCCTCTCTCACACCCACTATATCTAGAACTGGCCCACATTTTTGTTGCAGGGCCCTGCTGCTGCGCTGGTTGCCATTTTGCCACTGTTGAGTGGGTGAAACCGGAGAGAGAGCGCCTCCATCCCTCAGAGGCCCCACAAACTAGGCCTGCTGTTATGTGGCCGTTGGGGCTATTTCTGGCCTTTCGGGCCCTTGCCCTGCTTCAAGTGGCTGGAGCACGGGTCCTCAACTCCCCAGAGAGAGAGATAGAGAGAGAGAGAGAGAGAGAGAGAGAGAAAGAGAGGAATGTCACTCTTCAGTGCTGATGGTCAGCAGTGGCCTGCATAGCCCCAAAGGCACCAGAGAGGAGAGGGAGAGTACAGAGAAAAGAGGAGAGAGTTGGCAATAATTATGAGAGCGAGAGAGAAAGAGAGAGAGAGAGAGAATGAAGAGAGATGACTAAAAGAACAGAAGCAGCCAGAGTAACTCCTCACAGCCACAGGAATTTGTGGAGAAGGGAGAGGCTGGTACTGCCTGCTCACGTTTAATGACCTCTGTCAGCCTCAGCCACCTCCATCCCTCCATTTTTCAGTGATTACAATAAAAGTTAAAGATCTGGTTTCCTTGACTCGACCTCCAAGGCCAGCCAGGAGCACACTGTGTGAAGTATGCTCAGAGCAACAAGGAAAAACCCTAGCAGGCTATGTAATTTATGTATTAATACCATGGCTTATTGTTTCAGTGGGAACAGTAATGACAAAGCACAGGCTTATCAGAACGCACACAGACCACAGTTACTTATGCTGCATATTGTCCAGGCCAGTAGGTGTTCCTGAGCAGACTGGATTTATTTGTTCGTTGACTATACAATTAAAGCCATGTTTTCTGTATCACCCTGCCCTCGGTCATGTTTGTCATGTAGCGCTAAGGCTACACAGGCACTGCTGTAGAGATGTTTGTGTTGTCTCAGCCACGGCTGTGCTTGCTGACTGTGAGTTGTATATTTATTATCCAGAATGAGCTGTAAACTCCAGGCCATCGGCAGAGCTGTCCTGTTTCGTTTCCACCACCCACATCTGTTGACCTGTTTACCTATCATCGCCTCTCAACCATGGAATTGGACAGTCTAAAATGCTACATACACAATCTGTGTTGCCTGAACTGAATCTGTGATTTTGTTAGATTTTTAAAAATTATTGTTTTAGACAACTTTGAGATGTGTTAAAGGCACTGCAGTCTCTGCCGTAACTTCGTTCTGTCAATGCTATGATTAGTTTAGTATGTGTAGCTAGTGATAAGGACCTTGATAATTCAGTCTGTCCACATTCTGAGTTAATGGAGTTTGTGAAGTATTCTCTTACAGTTTTGCATGTTTCTTTATGTAACATACCAGCTGTCCACTTTGATGCATTGATTTTGCTGCAGTTGTTTTAGTATCAGCGTCAGTAATTCAGCCTTAACAGACAGTTACAGTTGGGTAAAGCCATATGGTTTCTGTTCCTACATGTTCTAAAGAGATTATTTTTGCCTTATTGAAATTCCGCAACCTGGAACACAGGAGTAGTTATTGGCATACCTGATCCGTAACAGATCACTTTCGTGCCTCTGAAAACAGTGTTAACCCCTCTCTGGCTTATGTCTTTCCTGCAAGGTTTGGACACTCCATTTCTGTTTATGGTCCTAAATGAACTTTACTGTTCATCTGTGTGAACTGGTGTTGTATCTCCTATTTCTCACTCAGTGGTATCATATTATCTGGAACTCTAGGCTGTATAGCAGTGGAAACGATATTGATAATAATAGGAATTGACATCTTTGTTTTGCTTTTTCTTTTCTCTTTTTTTGTTTTTCCTTACAGGGCGAACTGGAGCGGCAGCTTCTGCAAGCCAATCCGATTCTCGAGTCCTTCGGGAATGCCAAGACAGTGAAAAACGACAACTCTTCACGTTTTGTAAGCACCTTTACCAGATTTTGCCAGTCATGGGAAAGGTTGTCAGAGGTCAGGCACAGACAGTGGTGGAATAGCATGACCACGGACATGAAAGCCACAGCTGGTGGCACAGAAAAAACACCTGCCACTGATGATGAAAAAAATCATACAGATGAGCCTTATCTATTTGATATTTAATACTGAGCACAGGAGAGGCTTAGAATACATACACCATAAAGTGTTCTGAATGCATAAGCATGCTCTGAACGTTTATGAATGGGGTTGGAAGTGGTCATGTCTAACTTATTTAGTTTAGCGCTTAGACTAAGCAGGAATGTGCAAGAAGAATGTGCCTTTGCTGATTCCTCACAGAGGTGCTACCTCACTCCTACTACTGCTCCTGAAGCATCACCTCAGGCAGTCAGATGATGTAATTTCTTTATGTGTACATATCAGTGATAGATACCAGACCCCGCATTGGGAATCTTACTCAACGCAGTGAGTTTGCCCAGATGGCTGAGGGCCGAATACCACACAAGGGTGGCGCTGCCCACGCCTGTACCTGCTCCCCCATCCCCATGTGTCACCACTCCCAAAACCAAACCCCACTCCCCCGGCTCAGATTCCAGGGATTCCTGGCACACCGGGGTTTTGCCCATAAATAGGCATTGGGGGGAGCAGTGTTTCTTCCCCAGTGGACTCAAAATCCAGTGTGTTGTAGCATGGCCACATAGGCTGATCCAAGGCCAATGGGTCCCAGCCTGATTTAAACCAGACCATGTGTATGTGGTGACTTGTTTTTGTGTGTGTGTGTGTGTGTGTGAGTGAGTGTGTTGGAATGACAGCAGGCCCTATTGTGGTTCAGTCTTCTAGAAAGTTCTGAGCACCAGAGGGGACGACATTTGAGACATAACTGCATAACTACACTGCTATGCACCAGTGGCTACTGCTAACCAATCTTTATCTCTGCTCCCCACAGGGAAAATTCATCCGAATCAACTTTGATGTCACTGGCTACATTGTTGGAGCCAACATTGAGACATGTATCCTTCAGGGAAGGAAGAGGGAAGGGAGGGAGGGAGGGAGGGAGGGATGGTCAGAGAAAAGAGGAGTGTAGCACAAGAGGAAATTGGGGACGGGTGTTTGTGTTTGTATGAGTGAAACTAAGCAGAGGGAGAGGGAGGAAAACAAGGTAGGAGGAGGAGGAGGGAGGTGAACATAGCATGAACATAAGTTAGGGAGCGAGCAGATAAAGTTTAGGGGGGGGCTTTGGGAGGGAGAGGAGGAGATAGGGAGAGGCAGGGAGAGAAGCGGCCAGGGACTGTGGAGGCAGCATGGAGTGCTGTTTGTAGAGGGTGGGCTGGGGGGGTGGTGTTGGTGAGGGGGTGGGTGGTTAGAAAGCGGAGATGTGGTTTGGCGGACGGCGTCTCCAGAGTTTATTCATCACCGCAGGAATGCGGCTCTCGCGGGGACCCGAGCAGCCCTCGGTGAGACGGCGTCCGGCTCCCGCTCCCATGTTTGCTCTTGCGTTCCTTTACCAAAAGCAGAGCACCTCTCGGCTCCTTTCGCTCTGCAGGGGTAGCGAATGGCACAGACCCCTCTTGGTCTCAGATTACCATTTTTGGTCCCCCCCTCACTACAGGATTAAGGGTTTTTGCAACACTTGGCATAGACAGCCTTCTGTGATTTACAAGCTGGAGTGATGTGTGTTTTTATGAGATTCATTTTTTTTTTACCCAAGTGGAAAATAGCGCTTTGCTCATTGTTGTGTAAATTTGCCTTGGGATGCACACCAGCCTACAATGTCCTAATAGTAACCACATTATCCTAATATATCCAAGTTTCCCAAAAATTGAGTTTCCCAGGCCTCCTAGTGCCTAACCTCAGGCTGCAGTAAGTGGTTTGTCCCCCTTTTTTTCTAAGCACATAAAGATGTTCTTACATGTGAAAATCTAAGAAACAATTTCTCTGGTCAAAGGTTCATACGTACCATAGAACTCTGTTAGTGTGTTCCTTGACTAGTTTGACCAGACCTTTTGGAAAAATCCAGAGCCATACGGCAGGCCAAAGATGAGCGGACGTTCCACATCTTCTACCAGCTGCTTGCTGGAGCAGGGGAGCATCTGAAATGTCAGTGGCTTGCCTTTGTCATGTCAATGATGTCATGTTAACCCCCCCAAGAGAAAACAGGACACTCTTATTTTATGGATCCACGGAGGGGCCTGACGGGGGACACTTTGTTATTCGATAATGCACAGCTGTGTGTTTTCTGCAGTTGTTACAGATACGTGTTGGAGAGCTACATTATTCTTTTTACTGTTACGTTCCAGTAAAATGTTCCAGTTCATTTGATAGGATCACAGCTTTGGCCCGTGGGCCGTGAGCATGTTTTCATGTCATTCCTGACCCAGGTCGGGTGGTGTACTGTTGCAAGGTTCCTTTTGGAATTCATGCCTCTTGTCTGTGTCATTCGATTCCAGCCGACCTGCTCCTAGAGGGCTTCAATAGCTACCGCTTCCTCTCCAATGGCAACGTTCCCATTCCCGGCCAGCAGGACAAGGACAACTTCCAGGAGACCATGGAAGCCATGCACATCATGACGTTCAGTCACGATGAGATCCTGGGTCAGAGAGCACACACATGCACTGCCTTCATCTTACCCTGTGAACACACTCACACTACTCACACACACACACACACACACACACACACACACATACACATGCACATACACATACATGCTATAAAATTGCCAATTATAGGACTTACTAACTGTAAAGCTGCATTTTATCTTTTAGAGCCCCCTTTTTATGATTTCTTTTATGTTCAACCATAACAAAAGCACATTGACACTCTTCCCCCATTGTAAAGATCGCTCTTTCCTTTTGCAGCCATGCTTAAGGTGGTCTCAGCAGTACTGCAGTTTGGCAACGTTGTCTTCAAGAAGGAAAGAAACACAGACCAGGCCTCCATGCCCGAGAACACAGGTGAGCCACAGCCTGCTGTCTCCCATTGCAACATTAATCAACTGAACCGTCAGTCCTGATCCAAGTGACACATCACCACTGTTCCATAGTGTAATTAATGTTCTGGTGAAGGTTCTCAATGGCATCACCAGACCCAATGGATTGCGCAATATTTTGATTGAAAGAAAGCCATGGACATGAAAAAGTGAGTTTTGTGATGACAAATGCCATTCACTGTCTGCAAAATGCTTGGCAGTAAAGCACCTCACAGCTTGGTCTACATTTTCGTCTGGGGCCGAGAGGAAAATGAAGGGACTGTTTAAACATATGTTTGGCTCAAGCCCTTATTGCATGGGTGGTCAGACATGCCAGTGTTTACCTTCAGAGGGAAAAAAAAAACAAAGATCTGTGGCCATTTAGTCAAATTAAGAAACAGAAGTCCATGAACCTTACATAATGTTGTATGCTTTTACACACTATTACCTCTGGGTGCTCGGCACATGCTTGGAATTGCTAAGATGCATAACATGGAGGAGGAATGGGGTTAGTAGTTGATCCCTAACTGTGCAGTCACTCTCCATTAGCAGGCTGTGCTCTTTGGTGGGGCATAGGGCCCAGTAATAAGCAGAAACAGTCAACCAAAATGACCTGTTATTTTTCATTTTTACTGAAGCCATTTTGGGAACATTTAAACAAGATTTGACCTATCCCAATTTAGAGAAGACAATTCAGACAAGACGAATTTTGCATACAAAGAATTCCACTGTACAGTTTCATGTTTGTTGGCTCACTTTCATACAAAAGGTCTCCACTGGGTGGTCCTGTACCCCATTAACATGCTCCTGTTTCTGTCTCCATCCAGCTGCTCAAAAGCTCTGTCACTTGCTGGGCATGAACGTGATGGAGTTCACCCGCGCCATCCTGAGTCCCCGCATCAAGGTCGGCAGGGACTACGTGCAGAAGGCCCAGACCAAAGAGCAGGTACTGTCCAGAGGGCCACAGCACACACTTCCCAGGGGCCCTACATGATCACAGGGTGCTCAGATGCTCCGTCCTGGTGTCTCAGCTTAGTTGACATTTAACCACAAACTAATTTACTTATTGTACATGAAGAAAACCACAAAACTACAGGACACCTCACAAGTTTATTTTAGATGGCCAGGGCTATTTGTAATTATCTGCAATTTAAAAAAAAAACTTTAGTGAGTTGTTTTGATTAACAAAAGATTGATACAGTGTTCACTGAATACACAAATGTAATAGTACCCCTAGAATCTGTTGTCCCGTCAATATGCATGCATATTTATTTTATGGAGATAAATTACTTTGTTTTTGGGTGTAGCATTGGACGTTGTTTAGCATGCTTGCCACTGTGTAGCATGCACTCGCACAATAATTTGGTGTTCTTCCCCTGCATGTTTCTCTTCCGTGTCCAACCTGTCCTTGTATGTCAGGCTGACTTTGCTGTAGAGGCGCTGGCGAAGGCCACATACGAGCGTCTATTCCGCTGGCTGGTGCACCGCATCAACAAGGCTCTTGACCGCACCAAGCGCCAGGGGGCCTCCTTCATCGGCATCCTGGACATCGCCGGCTTTGAGATCTTTGAGGTATCTAGATTAAAAACAGCATATCGCTAGAAGCATGGGCACAAAAAGTTGAAGTAGAACTTTAACTAACTTTTTTAGTTGATATATTCATCTTTTTTGTTGATACACTCATATTCATATGTGTGTTGTGTTTGTGTTCCCTGCAGCTGAATTCCTTTGAGCAGCTCTGCATCAACTACACCAACGAGAAGCTGCAACAGCTCTTCAACCACACCATGTTCATCCTGGAGCAGGAGGAGTACCAGAGGGAGGGCATTGAGTGGAGCTTTATCGACTTTGGCCTGGACCTGCAGCCCTGCATTGACCTCATCGAGAGGCCGGTCAGTACACCAGTTCGACTGTGCACAGGACTACAGCATCAGTTGTGTTATGTAACGGCTTGTGTTGCAAGCAGTGAGTGCAGTGCATTTTCAAAGGGAAAGTCAGGCATTTATTTTAGCATTTGAAGTAACTTGCTGAACCATGGTTGCACTGTACAGTCTCACACATCTACTTGGAAATACACTATACAGATGTGATGAAAATACATAAGAAATAATTTATCTGTTATTTAGCATATTTATCGCAGCATAGCATAGTTATTTAGCGGGTTAGCATACTGAGTAACAAAAGAATTATGTACTCAGCCAATAAAATCTCTACTGAATGATACTGTATCATATTGAAACACTGTGTTATTTAGTGTTCATGGTCATTTAAGCACACATGTTGTCATTTCCCTCATGCAGAACAACCCCCCTGGCGTGCTTGCCCTGCTAGATGAGGAGTGCTGGTTCCCCAAGGCCACAGACAAGACATTTGTGGACAAGGTGCTGCAGGAACAGGGCACGCACCCCAAGTTCCAGAAGCCTCGGCAGCTGAAGGACAAGGCCGACTTCTGCATCATTCACTACGCCGGACGGGTACGTTCCACCCGCTGCCCTGGCCTCTGTGGCGCCTCCCTCTACCTGCCTCACCCTTACCTCAACCCTTCCTCCCCCAGCTCAGATGATGCTAAATAAGTTATAAGCATCTGATCAGGTTGTTCATCCTAGAGGATCTTGTACTGTGACTCCGGAAATAGAAAACAAACAGATAACTCTGTTTGGTTACTGGATTAGAGGGTGAAGAATATTATTTTTATGCTGGTTTTTTTCCCTTGTCAGAGAGATTTTTTGAAATGATTCTTGTGAGACTGTTTCTGAACAATAGCGAACATTGTAGCGATAGCATTTGAAGTTTATCCCGACAGTAAGCACAGTGTCCTTAGAAGACACCCCCATGAACCCTGAACTTTTTAACTTTCGACACAGAACTGTCAAGATTCGTATCGAAAATAAAACCTTTTTCTTCAACACTCGCTTGTAATGTTACCATTCCAACCAGCCTTTTTGTCTGTTCTGGTTAGGTTCTTTTATTTGATTTTTATGGCCGTTGCTTGTTACTTGTTGCCATGGATGTGGATTTTTGGAGCGCCGAGATCACTCCGTTCACACAAAAGCCCGTTTGTGAGGCAGCAAACCACATCTGGTTCCCATTAATGGGAGTAAAGGGGGGGGGGGGGGGGGATTTAAAGTTACATAAAAATAAGGAATTTTAAACTCTACCCTTGGCTTGGTGGGCCAACACCATTGGCTGCACACAAATATG
>JAVQKI010453067.1:0-10334 GCA_036025975.1 Nematalosa erebi | reverse complement strand
TCCTCTCCTCCTCCATCTCTCTGCCATGGCCCTCCAGTTTGCCCCCCCCCAACCCCCAGCCCTCTTTTCTTCCCATGTGAGAGGGCAGGCCTGCACCCCACTGGCTGTCGGGGAGGTTTCTACGGAGACGGCTGAAAGCCTTTGTCTCAAGAATGGTGTTGTGGCTGAAGCCATTCATCTCCCCTCAATGGCCCAAGCTATTCTCCTCCGTGTCCTCGCTGCGCTTGGACACAGCCTTTTCAAGAAGCACAGCAAAGGCAAAAATGCATGACATGCCAACATTTAATAACATTTCACTCATATTTCTCTCTCTCTCTCTCTCTCTCTCTCTCTCTCTGTCTCTTTCTTTTTCTCAGGAGAAAGGGCGGAATGTGGAACTACAAGGTAAGCCACATTGACAGAACTGAGAAACAAGAGATTTTCACTCCTTTCGCCTCAGTCCCTAAATGGATGTAGAGCCATTTAACCAGCAAACTGTAGACTGACTTTTGAGAGATTAATGGGGAAAGCCATCTCAGAAAAGTTCAAGCACTTGACAGCCAAAGTGCTGTTTACTTCAGACCACAGATATGAAAACATTGCTCACTGGCCCAAATGTTTCTCTTCTTGTAAATGTTTACATTTTATTGTTTGTTTACTTTGATTGAGAGTTTTTAGCGCAATATGCTGCTGCTGCTGCCTGTGTCATCTTCATGTTAGTCAGCAGAAGGCACAGATGAAAACATTTTATTCCACTCCATTAACTCGCGGTGACAGTTGTGACAACAAGCCCAACTAGCATCAAAGTGGGCAGACAGAAAATCAGTAGCGCGAGGAACCGGTGGAGTATGCAGCGCTGAGGTCAAAGCAGGAACCATCAGGGAGCTGTCACTGGCACCCCTCCCGCCCGCCCCATCCCCATCCCCACCCCCACTGCATTGTGGGTAGTTCCAGGGGTACACCCAGGCTGTAAACGGAAGCAGGCAGCACAATCTCAGCCTTGGCTTGTTTTATAAGCTAGCCAAATGCAAGCATCTGGATCCACATAAATCTGGTAACACATTAAGAGAGATACTGCAGCTCAATTTTATGGTCTCTGAGTTTCTGTCAGGCAGATCTAATAAAGTGCTCTTCTGTTCTCCCCTCCACTGAAGCCTTAGGACATGCAGAAATATGGCCCTGATCACAGGTCAGCTTCCTTGGCCACTGGAGGACATCATTAGCTCTTATGTCTGTTCAATGCTGCACTGATCTATTCTGATCGGAGGTTAACCTCCTCCTCATATTTCAGCCTTATAGGAGCCCAGTTCCCCATCCCCAGGCAGTGGGGCTGTTTTGGGGGGGTACTGAGGGCTGATGGAGGGGGGGGGGTGGACTGAGGGCCAGGTGCAGGAGTCGGACAGGAACTGAGCACTCAGCTGTGTATGTTGTGGGTTAATTATGGGTCAGATCCATCAGGGATGCAATAACAGCCCTCTCCAGTACAACACTGCTTATTTTTTCTTGGGGGAAAAAACTTCTCATCAACGACCACATCCTCTGCCCAAATGCATTACCTTTTAAATAAACACAACAGCAGGGTGGGAACACCAAAAAAGTCTGCTAATGCAGGATCAGCTTTCATTTATACGTGCTCTCTGTTGTACATGGTCATTGGAACTGTTGTTCTTGTGTGTGTGTGTGTGTGTGTGTGTTCCTCTGTGTGCATTTGTGTGTGTGTGTGTGTGTGTGTGTGTGTGTGTGTGTGTGTGTGTATCCCCACATTTATCATTTCCTAGGCCCCCAACCCTCCCCCCTAAGCCTCAGAAACTCCGAAAGCCTAGACCACGCTCCGTCTATAACCATAAGCTGTTTAACGGCAACATGGAGACCTTCATCAAGGTACCCGCTGTGCTGCTTAAATGGACTCCCCCTAGAGGGCTGGAGGCCAACCGGCAGCCTGTGACCTCTGAGCCACACCTTGCTCCACCTTCCTCCCTCAGATTCACCCCACTCTGTGCCATCCCTTCTTTCTCATGGCTCTGAAGATGCAGACGGGCAGGGTGTCAGCACGCTTACTGCTCACCGCCCCTCCCACACACGTCATCAACACTCACGCTTAAAAAGGTTCCCAAAACAGTGTGGACATCATTTTATAAAGTGTGTTAGTCGTAGTTTTGGTCATAGAGTTGAACACATCCTATGCTAACCAGGTCTCACTGGTAGTCAAAGCTGAGGTAAGCACAGGACAGCGCATCTTAGGGTTCAGATGGAGTTTAGAAGCACATTTAAGCTGCACTCTCGTATCTGCATCTCGAGCCAGTCCAGTCTCACCTGCACCGCGTTCGTCCGCCACGTCTGCCCCGTGTGGGTGTGGCCTCCTTCACGGCGGGCCTGCGCACCTGTCTGCACACACCTGTCCGCTCCTCTCTCTAACTGTTTGTGCTTCTCTGCTTCCCTTCCTCTGCTCCTCCTCCTCCGCTGCCGATGCTTTCTGTCCCAGGGGAAGAAGGAATGCCCGTACTCGCAATCAGGTACTGCCTGCAAGGCCTGGGAGGGACTGATCCTAGAACAGATAACCAGGGGGCTTCTTTTGTCCCTTTTTTAGCACACACATACACTGTTTGATTTCTTCTTCCCCTCCCCACTGGTACTAATGAGAGTGTGGACGTCCTTCCCCACTCGCCAGACAGCTAGCTTTAATAGGGACCGTGAATAATGATGCTGCCATGTTGCTCTATGTTTTTCTAATGACTGGGCTGGGTAATTCTCCTAAAACCTTTCTCACTGCTATCACTTAATACTCTGTGCTGTGGTGTGTAGATAACTGATAGCACCTTAATGCTCTGCTTTGCTCACTAAACAGTCTTCCTGAACTGATCTGGGTGCTGTGATTAAATAATGGGCATTGGGAGCATGCTGCTGTACCTGGCAAAGGGTTTCAGAGTGAAAGGATTTGTTGCAGTTCTGCTGTTCTCTCACTGGTTATGGGAATGTTTTGCTTTGCAGGATTCAGGTCAACCCATCCCACTGGTTGTGGAGAGCTGCATCCGATACATCAACCTTTATGGTAATTTACTGTTCAGTTCTTTGTTTTTGACTTTGAGGAATTTCAAACGTAATTTGTGTATCATTTTGAATTGTTGTTTCAGTTAAGTGTGTATTGAAATCTGTTATGGAATGTTTATGCTGTGATAAGTTACAAGTTGATCAGGCATGCGTGTGGCTAATTGAAATGCATACTCATCTGGTGCCATCACTCTTGAGCTCTGAAGTTTGTAAGTCCCGGGGGCCTTGGTGTGAAACTCGTCCCTCCAACAGATGGCTTTTATGGGAATGCCTCCCTAATGTGTTCCAGACACTGACTTACCAGTGTGTAAATATTTAGCAGTGCCTTTGCTGTGTGCAGTTTTTGGTGTTTTTCTTTGCTTTTCTTCCCCTCGCTCTCTCTCCAGCATCAAGCTGGAACATCAGCTTCACGTTTGACTGCTTTAATCAAATAAATGATTTTTATTTTGTAAGTCTTTGTCGAAATAGACAAAGAACCCAACAGAACGAACAGCACACGTCTTTAATGGGGGGGTTTAGCTGCGGTGTTTTCTATGTAGAGCTTTGCTTTGGTCTTCTCTACCTTCATCTGTTATTTCACTCCCGTGAGGCCCCATGCGCCCACCCTCAGACCCCAACTCTAATGAAAGTCCAGAACCTGATTAAGAGCCCTCTAACAAACACCATATGAGGCCAGCAGACGGTGTGTGTGTGTGTGTTCGCGTGCGCGCATGTGTGTGTGTATATGTGTGTGTGTGTGTGTGTGTGTGTGTGTGCGCGTGTACACTGAGAGAAGGGGAAAGCAAAGTCTCTTTACGGCTAGATTACACACTCCCTCCTCTGTGCTGTGCCTTTTGTGTTTGCTTTCATGTGCTGAAGCATTCTGCCGTCAGTGTAATGGCACCGTTTTTTTTTTTCTTCTGACCAGCGGATCATGTTTCTCTGCTTTCAGGCTTGCAACAACAAGGCATATTCAGAGTCCCAGGATCTCAGGTCGAAGTCAACGACATTAAGAATTCATTTGAGAGAGGTCAGTTTTGTGTGTGTGTGTGTGAGTGTGAGAGACATTCAATATATATTTCGTTTTTTCCACCCTAAAGGAGCGAAAAACAGATATCCTCACATGTCAGAAATGATAAAACAGTGCAAAAAGAAAAAAAGTGTCGCTGAATGATCGTGTTTGATCTCCAGTTTGAACCGGTCTCTAGTCAAATGTAAACCACACATGGCCTAGCCAGGCTTTTCTTGATGGTGTTTACAGATCTGCTCTCTTGCAGTGATGAGGACCACCAGCTGACAGATCTCCCCTAACTCAGTTCACATGTTGCCTCGTTCTCAGGTGAGGACCCCCTGATCGACGACCAGAACGACCACGACATCAACTCGGTGGCCGGGGTCTTGAAGCTGTACTTCAGGGGCCTGGAGAACCCCCTCTTCCCCAAGGAGCGCTTCCTGGACCTGATCTCCACCGTCAGTAAGTCACGACCTGATCGCGGACCTGTACAGAGGGAGGGTGGTGGGGATGGGGGCTTCATTGCGCCAGGTGCACAGCCAGCTGGCCTGGAGTCAGCCGCGACAGAGGGTGATGGAGCTCACTGCTGCATGGCTCAGTCCTGGCTGCCTCCAGCCCCTCTCACTCAGCTAATAGGACAGGGAGCTTCCTGAGGGAAAGAACTTAGCACTCGGGGCTAATGAAGAATGATCCATGTGGTGCTCGGCCTATAAGACGAATGAATGCTCCCGGGGACCGCGGCCTACTTCCCCCTAGTCTCCTCCGTGGCTTCCCCTCCTCCCTGGCCTTTGGCACAGGTTAGCAGCGCAAGCTATTAGCGGCGCCCCCAGTGGAGGGAGCCTAGAGGGGGTAGGGGCTAGAGATCAGGCCTGGTGGAGACAAGCTTCCGTGGGCTACAGGTTTGAAGGGGAAGGGAGAGGGAGCTTGACGGAGTTCCTCCACGACCTGGTCTTACTTGAGGTCCAGCGCTGAGGTGCGTATCACATGCCCCCGCGGCTTTTACAGGACACGGGGAAAGAGGAAAGAACGTTTTCTTTGCCAGAGGGGGAGACGCAAGGAGCGTGGAGGACAAAGCGCCACATGGAAACAATCGCCCCGCCACGGCTCTCTGCCCGCCAGTTAGCAGAGGGGCCCCGTCTGTGGCGGTGAGAATGGGGCCGCGTCAGGGCTTCTGTCTGCACTCAGGTCTGTGAAAGACGTTCTGCCCCCCTAGCAGGGCAGTACAGCACAGCCCAGCCCCCATGATCTCAGACCTGTCTTTAACTCACTCTCTCTCTCGTTGCACCTTTGTCGCTGCATCTGATTGTTGAAACTAGAAAATGTTGATGAAACTCCCAAGTGCTTTTGACAAACCTCAACTAATGGCACCATGTGAGACTGGTTTGAATTAAAACAATGTGTAAGTCTTGCAAACAGAAGGCCTTTGTTAGAGGCCACAGTGAATCAAACCTTGCCATGATTCTTTGGGATAATGACAATAATAAGATTAACGGCAATGCCAAGTAGAAGACGGGGGAAGTTCAATTTGTTGCCGTCTGCTTGTTTTCTTTTGCTGCATTTTGTCATGGGCATCTGGTGTGTTTTCACACCTCCTTGCCAGTATGCTATTTTATTCTCTGTCGGACAGAGATGAAGTACAGTGCTGTGACTTGTCCTGAAGAATTGTCCTGCTAACCCTCTAATTGTGTGTGTGTGTGTGTGTGTGTGTGTGTGTGTGTGTGTGTTTCAGAGCTGGAGTCTTCAGCTGAAAGAGCTCATCATATCCAGCAGATCATTGTGACCCTTCCTCGCACCATCATCATCGTCATGAGATACCTCTTTGCGTTTCTCAATCAGTGAGTGTGGAGATGTTCCTCTCGGGGTGCCACGCTCCTCAGGATGCCTCCCTTTTCATACTACTGTGATGAACGAACAACTGTGTGTGTGTGTGTGTGTGTGTGTGTGTGTGTCTGTTTGTGTGTGTGCGCCTGTGCAGTGCTCTAACTACAAACACTCATGCCAGCAGGACTTTTTGCTGTGAAATGATTAGCCTGCCATAGTTGTCAGGATGTGGGTAGAGACGGATAAAAAACAACATGGCTGTTGTCTAGTAAATCAGAACGGGCTCGGAAATCACGGCAGCCCCTGCAGCCAGAGACATTCATTTACAAAGAGTCGTCCAATCGGCCCACTGTTCACATCCAATTTATTACGCCGTCTGTCAGACCCACTTTAGACGTTATTTATGAGCACTGAAACTCATCTCTCTCTGAAGTAATATACCTGTCCCCTTTTATTGGACTCTTATTGATGCCACCATCGCCCTGTTCCCCTTTAGAACAAAGAAGTTGATTTCAGAAGCATAGCCAGAGTTCACTCTTTGGATTTTTTTTTTTAGACTCAAACTCCCTCTTCCCTCCCTTCACCCTTGACTACAGAAATTTGTCCCGTTGCCAGAAGCTGAAGGCAGAGCTTTAGAACTCTCCCTCTCTCTCTCGCTACCTCTCTCTCTCTCTCTCTCTCTCTCTCTCTCTCTCTCTCTCTCTCTCTCAGTAGGTCGTTGGGCTTTAGCTTTGATTATGTATTTGGTGCTTGTAAAGAGGAGTTGTAGGCTCAGAGCTGCTCTGAGCCCAGGCTGCTGTGGCCATGATGAATGGGAGGGCTTAAAGCGGATATGGCAAACACAGGCCTGCTGAACTTACATGTGTTAGCAGGATTTCCTCATTTTGGGTGATGTGCAGCCATATTTTAACTGAGCAAAGAAGTCAGGATGTTGTCAGCTTACAGGAAAACACCAGCCCAAAGATTGCAATGTCACAGGCAGATAGTACTTACTTAGCCCAAGATTATGTTTACAGGGGAACATTTTATTTTATTTATTTATTTTTTCTGGATATTTTTAGTTGCTCAGCAGAGTTTGTTTTCAAGACTAGCAGGTAGCTTTAAGCTTGAAGGTTTCTCTATCAAAGGTGTGGTTACAGTTTGCTGGGATTAACCACCCTCCATCCCCGCCCCCCGCAGTCTGTCCCAGTACAGTGATGAGAACATGATGGACCCCTACAACCTGGCCATCTGCTTCGGCCCCACCCTCATGCCCATCCCCGACGGCCAGGACCCCGTGGCGTGCCAGGCCCACGTCAATGAGGTCATCAAGACCATCATCATCCACAACGAGCTCATCTTCCCCAGCCCGCGCGAGCTGGACGGCCCGCTCTACGAGAAGTGCATGACTGGGGGGGAGGAGTACTGGTGAGCCTGTTGCATGGCAACGCTGACCAAAGACACTGCCTGCAGTGGCCTTTTACATTAGATAGATAGATAGATAGATAAAGACACTTTATTTATCCTGAAGGAAATTGAGGATTAAATTAGGAATCTGTGCCCGCTAGGGTTGTTTATTGTTAATGAATAATAACAACAAGAATAACAATAGTAGTAACAACAAAAACAGCAACAATCATAATAATAGCAATAATGATAATAATAATAAAAATTTTTCATTAGGGTTAATAATGGGGATGTTTATTTTGCTTCCTGACTGCTCTCTGCTCTGTGTCCGTGCAGTGATAGTCCCCACAGTGAGCCCGGGACCATCGATGAGGCAGACAACGGCACTGAGCCCCACACCAGCGATGACGGTGAGTGATTGGCGCTGCCATCAGCCCTCCCCCCTCCTCACATGTTTCCAGTACTGAGCCATTTGTTTGTTCTGGGGATGTTTACGTCTGGGGAAAGAAAGCAGACACACCGGAGAACAACAGCAGGCATCAAGCCATTTTCAACAGAACCCCCGATGACTATTCAGGCATTAAACTGAAAGAAAAAAAAACATCTGTACACAACTGTTCTCTTTTTCAGTCTTTCTGTGCTCCACTCTTTCACATGCAAACAGTGTTTGCAGTTGTGCTGATAAGAGAAGGCCTGTTGGAGTCAGAGCAGTCTAAGCTTTTAGACTGCTGGCAATTAGAGCTTGTGTTTTGAAGAACCTACTGGTGCCCCTGCTGAATGTGCTCTTTTTCTTTCTTTCTTTCTTTCTCTCTCTCTCTCTCTCTCCCTATCTCACACACAATCTCTCTCTCTCTCTCTCTGTCTCTCCTTCTCTCTCACTCAATCTCTCTCTCTCTGTCTCTCACTCTCCTTCACTCGAACTCTTTCTCTCTTTCTTTTTTCTTTCTTTTTCTGTCTCCCTCTCTCCCGCAGCGTTGCTGAGCTCTGCAGTAGTGGCCGCTGTGCCCGGGCACCATGTACAGTAATTCTGGTCCGCTGCAGAAGTCAGCGCTTTGGCCGCGGGTGGCACCGAGCCTTGATATATAGACTATATAATTCACCAAATGAGTCGCTCGCTAAGCGCAGTGACTCAGGGCGCTAACTGTGATTTACACCATGGCTCTGGCCTGGGTACACACACACACACACACACACACACACACACACACACACACACACACACACACTCTCTGGATATGATGACACACATCAGAGCACCATGACCAGGCTTTTAGCGCTGACTGCGGTGAGCGACGCGGAGCTGGGTCTGTGTGCTCGTCTCAAACACACACGTGTGTGTGCACTTGAGAATGACTGACTGGAGCTGCTTTTGGTGTGTGTGTGTGTGTGCGCGCGCGTGTGTGTGTGTGTGTGTGTGTCGCTCGTGTGTACAGATGGCTCTCCCATCAGCGGTGGCTGACCTTGTTCACTGGCAGAGATAACAAGGAAGAGTCCTGATGGGCTGTGACAGCCCAGGGCTCGCACAGGGTCTAGTCTAGTCCAGAAATGCGTTTGTTGGCCATCTCTCACTTTCTCTCCCTCTCGCACTCTTTCTTTCTCTCACTCGCTCTTTTTCACGGACTCTCTCTCTCCGTCACTGTCTGTACCCTTTCAGCGGTCTTCTTTAGCTGTCTGAGAGAGCTTCCTCTCTCTCTCTCTCTCTCCCCCAGACTTCCTGTATGTCCTCTTCTTTGTGTGAGAGCACTGAGTCCAGTGGGAGAGATGTCCCTCTTTTGTGACGCTACCTCCTGTGTCCTTACCACTGTCTGTCACGCTAATTGGGGCCCCAGTGTTGTTCCCAAACCCCCTAAATGGGAGCGAGCGTGCTGATCACTGTCTCCTCTGTGCTCGGCTGGTCTGGTCTGATGTGACCCCGGCTTACCGGTGCCTGAGAGAGGCCAGAGAAGAGGGCTGCCTGTCCCGCCCTGCTCGTGCTGACTGCCGGGCCGGTAATTTGGGCCGACAGACGCGCTGTTCTCTCTCCGCTGGCACCCAAGTGGAGGCTTGGAGCCCTGGCTGGATGCTGGGTGCTGGTGCTGGGGAGGGGTGGGGGGAGGGGGGCTGTGGAGAGGAGAGGCTTCTAGCCTCTGATTGGAGAACTCAGGGAAGGGGAGGCAGTCACGTGACCTCTCCAGGCTCTCTGGCTCCCAGGCGTTGCCACAGCGACAGCAGCGCTCCCTGACTCCGAAATGAGAGACTCACATGCTTCATTTGGGTGTGTGTCTGACTAATGGGCATGTGACAACCACACTCCAATAGCCAATGATTAACCTGCCTATGGCAGTTCTTGTATAAAACCTTTTCTATCTTCTGATATGTATTATTACAGTGCGTTATACTGTACACTGCCCAGGTAACTGGCCTGGAGAGGTAATGGTGGAGATGTATAGGCAGTGTGCTCTATAGAGAAAGGTTGGTGGTCTGTAAATGGGACATATCTGTGGAATACATCTTAGAATGTGGAATATTTTCTCCACGTGTCTTAACCCTGAGTCTCTTTCTCTCTCTTGCTCTCTCTCTCTCTGGCTCTCTCTCTCTCTTTCTCTCCCTCTCTCTCTCTCTCTCTCTCTCTCTCTTTCTCTCTCTGTCTGCCTCTTTATCTGGTCCATAGTCTGTGTGTCGTGTGTGAGCACCAGGCCCTAATTTCACCCCTGGATGGAGCTCCTAATGCCATTGATTGGGCTGGGTGGTGGTTGGAGAGATATCCCACTGTTGGCCCATTCGGGTCTGGCCATTTCATTAGCCCGGGCTGACCCCCGCTGTCTGACTGATGAGCACACGCTGAGGCGCGACTGGGTCTGTGTCCGTGGCCCCCGGCCCCTCAGGCGCCAGTCAGATGGGCCCCGTGGACCCGCCCCGCCCCGCCCCGCCCCGTGTCCCTGTCCTGTGAGCCTGACGTCCTGCTGGCTGAAGAGAGGGCGCAGATTGCTCACGCTATGAGCTGCGCTAGATTTTAGTGTCTCTCGTTATCACCACCACCCCCCTCCACCCCGACTACTCCTCCACCTCCTCCCACACCACCCCATCACCGCACACTGCACGCCGGGGTTGATTGGATGGGTTGAGGTGT
>JAVQKI010452978.1:0-22333 GCA_036025975.1 Nematalosa erebi | reverse complement strand
CCCCCCCCCCCCCCCCCCCCCCCCACACTCAACACACACAGGCCATGACTGTGAGCGGGTGGACAGCTGCGTCTCCAACCCGTGTGCCAACGGTGGCACGTGCGCGGTCCAGCCCAGCGGCGCCTACTCATGCACGTGTCCGTCTGGCTGGGAAGGCCCAGACTGCAAGAACGACTCTGATGAGTGCGCCGACACTACTTCCTCCTTGTCGCTGGTCTGCCACAACAAGGGCCAGTGCATCAACACATTGGGCTCCTACCAGTGCAACTGCCCCCAGGGCTTCACCGGACGCCACTGTGAGACTCCCTACCAGCCCTGCTCACCCTCGCCCTGCTTTAACCAAGGCACCTGCCGCCCGACCTCCGACTTCAACTACCAGTGTCACTGCCTGCCAGGTGAGAGGCGAAAGAGAACGGAAGAGAAAGGGAATTGGCGAAGAAATCTGGAGGGGGAAAAAGAGAGAGGAAGTTAAACATGTTAAGGAGAAATGATTTACGTACATATGTATTTACAGAAAAAGAAAGTGGAAAGAGAGAGAAAGTACAAAATTAGATTTATGATCTGTATATAAAGGCATGTAATAGCAAGCCAGACACCTGTAACCAAAACGGACCGTGAGTGACAGAGAAGAGAAACACAAATGAGAGAGAGAGAAAGAGAGAGAGTGTTAGAGACGCAGGTGTGGAGCTGCCACTCCTGCTGCCCTCATCCGCCTCTCAGCCTGTCTGTCTGCTCTTTCTAATTAAAATACTCAAGTTGCAAAAGTTGGCATTGTTCTCTGTGTGTGCTGGCTGCTGTGTGGTGCAAGCGGAACACACAGACATGCCTGCACAGGCACACAGACACACACACACACATCCATCCTCAGGCACAGCCTGAGTCGTGGGAGACTTCTGTTTGTGTGTGTGTGTGTGTGTGTGTGTGTGTAGACTGTCTGGGTTGGTGAGTTTACTCACATTGGTGAGTTTAAAAAGACTTCATTTTTGTGGGTTTGTGGCAGGATTCAATGGAACAAACTGTGAGATTAACATCGATGATTGCCCCTCCCATGAGTGTCAGAATGGAGGCACCTGTATGGATGGAGTCAACACCTATAACTGTCAATGCCCACCCGAATGGACAGGTAATGGATAATCCTATATCTCAAAGTACACTGCTATGTCTTCATGTCTCTTTTTCTGTCTTTCTCTTTGTGTCTCTTCGTTCTCAGTTTCTGTCTTCTCATAAATGCCTGCATTTTGCAGTTTGCTTAACAGGTGTCTCTACCCATTTTTTCTTCCCTCATCTTCTTCCTCCTCCTCGCTCCAGGTCAGTACTGCACAGACGATGTGGATGAGTGCCATCTGCAGCCCAATACCTGCCAGAATGGCGGCACATGCAACAACATCCAGGGCGGATACAACTGCGTATGTGTCAACGGCTGGAGCGGTCCGGACTGCTCGGAGAACATCGACGATTGCGCCACGGCCGCCTGCAGCGCAGGCTCCACCTGTGAGGACCGGGTGGCCTCCTTCGTCTGCCATTGCCCCTCTGGCAAGACAGGTAAAACTGCGGGCACCTGCAGCATCAGTGTGATCGTTGTGTTTACATGCACGCCAGTGTCCTAGTGTAAGGCTGTTATAACAGTCGGTCACACCAGAACAATAGCTATAAAGACAACTGTAACTACAACGATATGAGTGTCCATGTTGACCGATGGTAAGGAAAGGCTTTCCATTGTTTTCAAAATCACTCTAATAGTGTTCACTAATAGTATTCTTCATGTGGCCGTTATCAGGCCTGTTTCCGTTATAGCCATTGTTCCTTGTGTGAACAACCCTGCATCACAGCTTTGATCAGCTTGTACAGGAAATGATGTGTACATGCTGTATATTTACCTACCATAATTACTCAGTCAATCATATAGTATCCAGGCTACTGATTCTTATCAGCAAGTGACAGAGCTCAGGAAAATGTGTAGTTTCCCAGCGTCACCATTGGGTTAAGGTCATGTGATCATGTGTTTCTGTGCTTCTGCTCGTTACGGACTGTGCAGCTATGGCAGAGAAATCATAACACGTTTGTTCACTTTCCAGACAGGGTCAACACATGCATCTGTTACATTGTGTTTGAACCCAAAACACTCAACACTCACTGTGTCAATTTGTTTATGTCCATATGCTGATAGGAAAAAGATAGAACATTGACAGTTTCATGGAAAGTGGACATTCTTGTCACATCGCAAATAAAATGCCCCCTTTTTTAATCATGTAAATTATTACATTCAATTTCAGGATTTGCTATAATTAGTTTTAGAGCTTACATGGATAATTGTATGAATTATTTAGATACCGTAATACTATGCTTGCTCACATTCTGTCACATCCTGACTTATTAACTTGTTCCTGTTGGAGGCTATAAAGACATAGTGTTACAAGCATTGCTGAGAGTCTTATCATTTTTCTCTTTGGTAAATACACTGAGCTGCAGAGGTGTGAAAGCGGTATTGCACTTCCAAAGTAGTGCAAGGACACAACACTGTCTTTGCATTAGCCTTGTGCTTTTTTTGCTGTTTTACTCAGCCTCAGTCTCCCACTGTTTTAAATAACCATGTTATGTATAGCCTTGATTGACATGAAGCTAGGACTCCTACCATGGTTCTGTTTGTACAAGATTCTAACATGACTCCTTTGCCTGTGGGGGCGATGCTAACTGCTAGTACTGATGCTGTGTGTTGCTGGGTTTGCCTCAGGCTTGCTGTGCCACATCCTTGATGCCTGCAAGAGCAACCCTTGCCGGGAGGGCTCCCTGTGTAACTCCAACCCAATCAATGGCAAGTACAACTGCAACTGCCAGTCGGGATATAAGGGCCCCACGTGCTACGAAGACATCGATGAGTGCAGCATTGGTGAGTGCGCACACACACAAACACACACAAAATCTCTTATCTGCGAATGAACTCAGGAATGATGTAGCTCATGTTTTTTTGCATGCCTTGTTGTGTACAGTCTGCTCTGAAATATCTGTTTGATCTAATATCTATCTGATAGGTTGAATATCTTTATATCTTGCTGCCTCTTTAAAGCCCCTGTACGGTAAACGTTTTAAAAGTGAGCCAAATGCAAGGTTAATTCCTTCGTTTTCATAGTGACTGACGTATTGTTTCCTACCAATCCAGGTGCAAACCCGTGCGAGCACAACGGGGCATGTATCAACACAGACGGCTCATTCACCTGTAACTGCGCCGCGGGATATACAGGGCCTCGCTGTGAGCAAGACGTCAATGAGTGTCTGTCCAACCCTTGCAAGAATGATGCCACCTGCTTGGACCAGATTGGGAAATACACCTGTATCTGCATGCCAGGTACTCACACACGCGCACATACACATACACATTTACATACAGTGCACATATACTGTATATAATGCACATATGTGAGCGTCCATGGCAAAAGCAGTCTTATTTTTTTCAAAATTAAGTTATAATGTTTTCATGAAAGAGCACAAAACAAGTTTTCAAATAATACCTATATCTATGCAATGACTAGCAAAACTACTTAGATAATGGCATTCAGAGTGTCAGGATCTGTAAAATTGGGAAAAGGAAAAAATGAATGAAAATGGCTGTGAAGTTACCACAGTGACTCTGACGTTACCTGTCATGTTGTTTGGGTGCTGCCACGTTGAACATTACGGCTCTGAACTTGTTATGAACTGTGGACACTTTGTGTCAAACTTAAGGGCATCCTAGCACTCTGGCTAACAAATCTCTTAGATAATGTAGCTGTAATCTGCTGCTCTGTAGCTTTAGCCAACATGACTAAAATACCGGTAATTGTGGACTTAACATGAACCGTGGATTATGGATATAGCCGGACCATGTCAGGTAAGCCAAAGTTTTTTTTTGTGTGTGTGTACTGCAGATAATGGTGTTAGATGCTGGGTTGTTAGCAAAACGATGCTAACGTTATGTGCAGTCTGTGTGCATTTGATTTATGGCTGCTTTGCTGTAAGTTAACAGCACTGAACAACTAGCTTGTTGTGTTTGCCATAATGCCAGTATCCCTTGACATGTCGCTCATTTGTGTTTCTAAGGGACAACAAATTTCTACCTGTGCTATATGCAACACTTATACCCCTCAGTAGCCTACAAAAAGATGTAAAGCCATAGCTAGCTTACGCTGACATGTATACACCTTCTCAATAAAAACATTTTTAAACGCTCTAAGGAATGAATTTCGACACAGTTCATTCATAACATTAAAGTGTAGGCGTTATACTGTCAAACTACGCTGAAATAAGAAATTCAACCATTTTAGTGCACGCATTTTATATCTCAAAATTGGATGGTCCGTTGCGACAAACGACTGTTTTTGCCGTGGACATATAGTCTGATACATGAACCTGTCACATACATGAACCTGGACTGGGACTTGGTTTGCCAGCATGGATAGATGTTCTGAAACCCTCCTTTAGGAGGACATAATTTGTAGAGGAAACAAACCTACACACTATTTTCCATGCAGGCATTCCAGTACGTTCCAGTACGTTCCAGTACGTTTACATACTTCCAGCTCAAATTACCCAGGCTGCTGTTGCACATGCACATTTTCACACATCAATATTTATAGAATCACACACACACACACACACACACACATACACTGCCTCTTTTATTAGAGTTTCAGGTTGTGTAAGCAAACAGATTATCTCACCAGTACACCCTTGGTTCTTTCTCTCGCTTTGTCTCTGTCTCTCTCTCTCTCTCTCTGTGTTCTACTAGGTTTTGATGGTGAACACTGTGAAAATGACATGGATGAGTGCCTTAGCTCTCCCTGCCTGAACAGTGGGAAGTGCCGAGATGAAGTCAGCCGCTTCGTCTGTGAATGTCCTCAAGGTCTGCACCAACTCATTATCTTGCCTGTGTACTAAGCCAACAATTCAGACATCCAGTTTTATTTTCTTCATTCCTGTTAACATGACCTAAATCTTGTCTGTATTTGTTTTCAAAATTCTTGTCGTTTGGAATTGAAACTGAAAAATTACCAAATTACCGACATAGCAGGAACTTCAGTCTCATCTCGAATGGAACTGTCATGAGCCTTTTCCTGTTGCATGTTATAAACACCCTTAGATGTATCATTGTACCGGTGCTTGTTCTCATAGAGGGTTGAAAAGCTGTGAGCTCTTATCAGTGTATTTGTACGCTGTGTAATCTGTCTGAACCCATATCTGTGATCTATGGTTGCGAATGACACCATAACGTGACACTAACGCTGAACCTTCACCTGCAGGATTCACTGGTGAGACATGTCAGGTTGACATCGACGAATGTGCCAGCACTCCCTGTCTTAACGGGGCCAAGTGCTGGGATCGGCCAAATGGCTACGACTGTGAATGCGCTGAAGGTAGGATCAACACACTGCTTGCAGGGCTTTGAAAAGACTTTTCAAAACTTTAAACTTAGGCCTTAAAAAAGTACTTTAAGTATGTCCCATTTATATGCATTAGGTCCTAAATGAATTGTGAAAGGTCTTAATTATGTTAGTTTATTTAATTCTGCCGACACTGGTGATATTCGTCAAGATTGGCAGTAAGCACAGAATGGCAGTATCTAGCAACACCAGTAGTAAGTGTTTACAAGAAGTATAGTTGGTAGTATTCTACAACAAAAGGTCTGTTGTTTAAAGCTGATGACAGTTCTGAGTTAAAATTCTCATTTCTCAGTTCCTGTACTTTCACATTATATCTGGTTGTTATTACTGGCCGTTTTGTGACAGGGTCACAACTAGAAACATAATGCTTGCCTACGTTGACTTTTTTTGACAGGTTACAAGGGGCCACTATGTGAGGAGAACATCGACGACTGCAACCCCAAGCCTTGCCACCACGGCGTCTGCAAGGATGGCATCGCCAGCTACAAGTGCGAGTGCGAAGCAGGCTTCACAGGTGCCATCTGCAACGTGCAGATCCAGGAGTGCCAGAGCAGCCCCTGCCAGAACGGAGGTCGCTGCATCGACTTGGTCAACCAGTACCAGTGTGTCTGCCCGACAGGAACCTCCGGTGAGAAAAGCAGCCCTGCCCTTCCCCAGCTGCCCCCATGCCATCTGTCGTGTTTTCACTAGGCCTCTCATTCATTCATGGAACAGCCAATTAGATCTTTCATTCACAACAGCCAAGAGGTGCTAATTGACCACACACAAGTTTGGAACGTTTAATTCGCTACTCTTTCCAACACGTGTCCCTCGTGCTCTGGGGTTAAGAGTTCTTGATTCAGAAAAACACTGGTCGCATTGAGTGCTAAAAATAATCCGGTATGTTGTGCTTAACTTGGTTAGTATTGCTGGATTGACTGCATTAATCCTCTGGGCCATTCGTTATGCACACGCCCATGTACAGATATTTGCCCTCTGAGCTCCCTGTTACACAGAGGAGCATTGCTCTGGTGCAACTTTTGTGCCCCTGAAGCTTAGTGGACACGTACACCCAGTTCTACAGTATGATGCCTGCCAAGCGGATCCCACGGCAAGTCGCGTAGCTCCACTGTTAACTGTGTTCCATTCTCGCCCACCAAGGATTGGTTTGCCAAGCTACTGTTGAATTATGCCACAGACATGTATTCTGGAATACATGCACAGATGGAAATACACGCACACACACTCACACACACACACACACACACACACACACACACACACACACACACACTGGAGTCAGTTTGGGACATCCTCTTTCCTAACTAAAGGCTCTTACAACCACTGCTTCCCACTACTGCTTCCTAGTCACAGAGAGTCCCAATGACTGCTGCACTCCCTCTTCTGGCTGAAGACTGAACTGCAGATATCAGGAAACTGTATAACAGATTAGTTTGTAAAAGTTTCCTACCCTGCAAGGTTTTTGTGTTATTGCCGACTTCCGATAATGACTACAAGATTAAGTGCTTAACTTCTTCTCATGTTTGACTTTTGTGACAGGGTACAACTGCGAAAACAACTATGATGACTGTGCCAGCAACCCATGTGTAAATGGAGATTGTCAGGATGGAATCAATGAATATAAATGTGTCTGTAATTCAGGATACTCAGGTACTGTATTCAGAGTTCAGTGTTGTTTTTGTAAGGGGGAAAATCCCCCTTTGTGTAGACCAGAGTCGATCCCTCATACACTGATATAGTATCATTGAAAAGTTTATATTGTGGCGTTATGTGACACTCCCACTTAATGCATAGTGAAATTATTCACGATTGCTCCCATTGTAACCCATTATGTTGCTCAGTCAGTATTCAGTGATCTTTGCTGTTACCGCTCCATTTGCTTTCTGTGGACAAAAAAAAAATCTTGGTATTTGTGATTTCTCTTCACAGCTACTCTACTTTGCCCTTACCTGCTACGTCTTTTTTAATTGTCTGTTCCTTTGCGTTAGAATTATATAAGAATCTCTAAAATGAAGCAAGGTAAATAATTAAAGACTAAGAATATTTGTGTTTATTATGTGTTACAGGGAATAAGTGTGAAATTAACATTGACGAGTGCAGCTCCAGTCCGTGCCTCAGCGGTGGCAAATGCGAGGACAAGGTGAACGGGTTCCAGTGTCTGTGCCCGCCTGGCACCCACGGTCCAATGTGCCACTCTGGGGCGGACCACTGTGCCCCGCAGCCCTGTGCACATGGAGAGTGCGTGGAGGAACACGACGGGTAAAGCAGCACAACTTTCTTGGACTCCTCCATTTGTGCTTAATGAGCACTACCCCTTCTTTAAAGTCAAATCCAAATTCCTATATTCTAAGTATGTAGCATTCTTCTACAGTGTTGCCCAAGGTTGCAACAGTTTAGCTGTGCATCTTACATATACAATTT
Source organism: Nematalosa erebi (assembly GCA_036025975.1). Classification (NCBI taxonomy): domain Eukaryota; kingdom Metazoa; phylum Chordata; class Actinopteri; order Clupeiformes; family Clupeidae; genus Nematalosa; species Nematalosa erebi. The sequence goes on along the minus strand of JAVQKI010452978.1, from coordinate 14,498 downwards.
ACATCAATATGGTGTACTGTAGCTTATACAGTAGCATGGTTCTCTTGTAGGTGCTTAATTATCCACGTTGGTGGCACACACGCCAATGAAAGCTGACTTTATTATGGGTTGCACCCTGTATGTTATCTTAATGATCCTGAGTATAATTTAATGATTATTTTGTTCATGCACTTTTGCGTACTGCCGGAGCACAGAAATGTAAACATAAACGTTGACAAAAGAGCCGCCAGAGAGTCTCTTTGCACTGGGTGTAACTAATCTGGTAGTGGTGTCTGGCTTTAGTTTCTCAGATAGTGGAGTGTATGTGGAAATGTCTACGTGGCTGAACTGTCACTTCATTCTGATGGTTAATGTGAAAATGATCTTTGTCCGGATGAAAAAGTTACACACTGCATATACCTGTTTGCTGCAAGGAGTCTTGTGAGTTTGTTGTGAAAATTGGGGGGGGGGGGTTCCTAATTAGAAAGGAATGCATTAAACCGTAACTAATGCATTAAATGGCTAAGGGCAGATCTTGACACCCATAACCTCTCACCTTACCCGAGTCACGACGTTCTCTTCATAACTAATTAATTTGATTGACAGGTTGTTGACCTCTTGTCACTCCGTATGTGTGTGTTTTCCCACACAGGTACAGGTGTGAGTGCAAACCCGGCTGGGTGGGGCAACACTGCAACCAGGACAAAGACGAGTGCCAGTCTAATCCCTGTCAGAATGGAGCCACGTGCACCGACGGGCCCAACACCTACACCTGCAGGTGTAACCCTGGCTACACAGGTATGTGCTTGGCAAATTCTTTGGACAGAGAGCGACACTACAAAGCCTTTGACAATGGGGCTTTTAATCTCACAGGATGACCCAACCTTTAGGTAGTTGTGCCCTGTCTGTGAGATCTGTCCTTAATTAACACATACCCCCTAAAGTTTTTTCTCCCTCCTCAAGTGCCTCAATCAGGACATGTATTGAAACACCCACTTACTGTACATTTTATCAGGCTTGTTCCGATTGAAGTGTGTTAACCTATATATGATCACACTAGATTACAGCTCAGAGGAAAAAGTAATGAGTGGCCTGTCTCTTCCCTTCCTCAGGTGTGAACTGTCAGATCAATGTGAATGAGTGTCTGTCCAGCCCCTGTCTGAACCAGGGCACCTGTGAGGACAGTATCAATGGCTACACCTGTAAATGTCCACTGCCTTACACAGGTGAGCAGCGCTCCAGCCAAACATTATCCTCATGGTGATGCTGCAGGTTCGAGGTGTTTCTGAACATGCTTTCAGAACATGTTTCTGACAAATAATGTCTTCCAACATTTATAAAGGTTTATTATTGATGTACAAAAGTTTTTTTTTTCGGGGGGATGAATTTCTTGAAATTGCCTCTAATTTCTGATCCAGCCTTAGTATTCAAACCATTGTTTGAAATGGTATAGCAACCAAGTCTTCATTATAAATTAGCAACAAGGTTTGAGGGTTTAGAGGTTTAGAGTGGTACCTTAGTGGTATAGTATACTGTATGTTTATGTGAATGTCATTGCGGTTTCGTCGTTGTCCTCCTGACCTAGTTTTCGTGTGTGTGACCATCAGGTAAACACTGTGAGGAGGAGCTGGCTCCATGTAAGTCCATGCCCTGCCAAAGAGGAGGAGTGTGCCACCCCACCCTAAACTACACCAACTATACCTGCAGCTGTACCAAAGAATGGCAAGGTGTGTGTGTGTGTGTGTGTGTGTGTGTGTGTGTGTTTGTTTGTGTGTGTGTGTGTGTGTGTGTTTGTTTGTGTGTCAGAGACATAGACATTGTGCCTATTGGTGCATGTGCCACACATGTGAAGTTGTATGCACACAGTATGTGAAATAACAAAATACGTTAGGAGACTTTCAATGGCATGAATTTTTATTGCCATACGAAGAATATTTAGGAATTAAAGTTAAATTAAATTAAATTAAAGTGTTAGTACAGATGCCTTAATCATGTGCACAATACGCAGCACTTCCCACTGTTGCATACAGTGCTCTGTGTTTGGGTTCTTTCCTAATGTGTCGGACTTCTGCTTGGCAGGTCGCCAGTGCACTGAGGATGTGGATGAGTGCCGTAAGAATCCGTGTCAGAACCATGGCCGGTGCCAGAACACCCATGGCAGCTATATGTGCATTTGCCAACCAGGTTATGGTGGCCTCAACTGCCAGAACAACATTGATGACTGCACACCCCGTATGTGAACCCACCCCCCACATTCACACACACGCACACACACACAAACAAGCACATACATACACACATACACATTTCCCACTGTTTATCTCTCTCACACTTCTCAACAGATAGAGCTGATAAGGAAAGATGTGTGAATAACAACTTTGCACTTGAAGGTTTTCTCATGAATGTTTACAATTAATCACTCTTGTTCTCCTGCCGGTCATTTTTTTCTCTCTCTCTATCTTTTTCTCTTTCTCTCTCTCTCTGTTCTTTCTTTTTTTCTCACCTTCTCATCTTAGACCCCTGCCTGAATGGAGGCACCTGCGTTGACAAAGTGGGACGCTACTCCTGCGAATGTGCCGCAGGTTTTGTTGGCCAGCGCTGTGAGGATGACGTGAACGAGTGCGCCAGCTCCCCATGCCGTCACGGTGGCAAGTGCAAAGATTACGCCAACAGCTACACATGCGAGTGTCCGCCGGGTTTCCATGGCCAGAACTGCGAGCACAGGATTCCGCAGTGCTCTGAGAGGTAAAATCACCCTCGTCCCTCGCCATCTTAGTTCCTCTCCCACTGTGGGATTGTTTCATCACTTTCTCACTGTTTATTTATTTATTTTTTTGCCATTTGTTTATATTTATTGTTCCCACCCCACAGTTTGTATTCTGTAAAGTCAGAGTGGACATAAACAGAAAAAAAAATTGCTGGAGAAAAGTACTGTTTCGTTCTCTGTGGTGGACTAATGTTCTTTAATTAACAAATAATAATGGATACCAATTGGCTAATTGTGCCCCTCTTTTGTGTCTCGTCCTCGTATTCTCCATGCCCTTTTCTTTCTCTCTTGCGATTTCTCTTTCTCTTTCTCTCCTCCTCCCTCTCTCCTCTTTCTGTCCCACACTCTCTCGTGATCTCTCTCTTAGTTCCTGCCTGAACAATGGCACCTGTGTGGAGGGGATTAACACCCACTCTTGTCGCTGCCGGACGGGCTTCAGCGGCTCCTACTGCGAGAGGGAGATTGATGAGTGCGAGAGCGAGCCCTGCAAGAACGGCGGCACCTGCACCGACGACGTGGGCACCTACCGCTGCACCTGCCCTGCTGGATTCACCGGCACCAATTGCCAGGTGCAGACTCTGCACACTCTCACTCACAGGGCTGATGATAGAAGTCATCAGGCTGTGCCAAACCTAACACAGAGCAAACAATGCAACGCGGGCTGCTTAACCACCACTCTCAGCTCTGCAGCCCACAGATGTTCAGAATCTTTTATTTTTGAGATTGCAATTAGATAAATGATAAACAAATATTTAATAGGGCAATAATAGGGCACCCGAAAGAAAATTTGCATTAAAGGGGACATAGTATGGATGAATGGAGTTTTGAACCTTGCTCTTTGATATTAAGGTAGAGTATTCAAGTTTAATTTATCGAAAATAAGATCAAGTGCAATTTTACAAGCACAATTAAAACCTTACATTATGAGTATTGAAATGGTGCCTTTTGCTTAATTAAGTGCCACAACTGCACTACAATTGCTTTGTGCTATTCGACATCACATGCAGGCTTTGTTCTAATTTGCACATGTCTTAGTGGCTATTTCTAAGTTGAAGACTTTCATATAAGGGAGGGCACAACCATGCCTCATGTTCATATGAGGTCTTGTTCACGAGAGTCACTCACAGCCTCTTGTAATTTATCAAAGTCAAGGCAAAAACATTCTGTCTCTCTTTTCACAATGGTTAATGTTTGTTTTTATATAACAAGTGGTTAATGGTTACTGTGTGCATTAGTAGACCAAACTAAGCAGTCTTGTGTCTGTGAGTATGACTGTGTCTCTTTGGCTCTCTTCATGGCAGTTAATGACCAATCTGTGCAATAAGATCATGTGCCAGAATGGCGGCACGTGCTCCCAGCATGGTACGACGTGGCGCTGCTCCTGCCCTGACGGCTGGTCGGGGGTCTACTGTGACGTGCCCAACATCTCATGCCAGGCCATTGCCGCCCAGAAAGGTGATGCTCATTTATCTTTGCCAGCCTGTCAATCTATGTTTTCTGTTTGTTTGTTTGAATTTAGGGTAGGCAGTGCAACATGCTACCAGTAACAAAAAACGCACAAAAAAAGAATAATAGCACATAACACAGAATGTGTCAACAAAGAAGATGGCAGAATTGATAGATCATTAAAGAGCAGTGATGTTGAAGTTGTTGGTGTTTCATTCGACAGGAACCTCAGTGGATAAAGTGTGCCAGCACGCAGGCAGCTGCGAGGACATAGACAAGACCCACCGGTGCCACTGCGAGAAGGGCTACATGGGGAGTTACTGTGACCAAGAGGTGAACGAGTGCCTGTCCAACCCCTGTCTCCACGGTGCCACCTGCAATGACTACCGGGGTGGTTATGGGTGCACGGTAAGGATATGCTAAGGATCAGACCTCAGGACTGGCTCTTGAGGTCCTTTCAGAAGTGCTACAGTAAAACGGTTTAGTTTTGAGACTGTAAAGTAATAAGCCACATGATAATCTCTCTGAATCCTTGCATGTCCTCATGTTGGACAGTTAAGAATTCATTTTAGAGGCTTTTCCAGTCTTTGCTATAAAACAGGCTAAGCTTCATACTATACAAATTATATCTGTTTCTGGCGTCGGAACAACAGAGGACCTCATCCCTCTGACACCCGTTCCCTCTTGCTGTTTCAGTGCAAAGCGGGTTTCCAGGGAGTGCACTGTGAATATGAAGTGAACGAGTGCCAATCCAACCCCTGCCACAATGGGGGCACCTGCCTTGACATGATCAACCACTTCAAGTGCTCTTGCCCTCCAGGCACACGAGGTGGGTGTATGGTGAAAGCCTAATCAATCTCCCTCTAGCGGTCATCATGATTGATCAGTGTCGTGTTTTCATGGTACTTCCTCAATCTTTGTGATAAGTGTTATAAATTCATGTTAAGGCACTAGGAAAACACCTTTGTGAAAGACGACAAACACATTAGAGAAAAGTGAACACCTCGCAGTATATCAGTGTACACAATAAGACAAGATGTGTGCGTTCAAATGTGTACTATTGTTCCATCATAAGTGTATGTAATGGCAAATCCAAACACCAGTGGTTGCTGTCATAGTTTCTCACTTCTTATCTGCGCTTCCACCTTTGCTTTGTCTCACAGGAAATCAGTGTGAGGAAAATGAGGACGACTGCGCCTCAGATAAAGGCCCACGCTGCCTGAATAATGGTCAGTGCGTGGACGGCATCGGCCGCTACACGTGCACATGCCCACCGGGATTTACCGGGGAGCACTGCGAGGGCGACATCAACGAGTGCCTGTCGCGACCTTGCCACGCCCCAGGAAGCCTTGACTGTGTGCAGCTGGCCAACAACTATCAGTGCCATTGCCGCCTCGGCTACACAGGTGTGTTAGCAGCATCCCCCATGCCACCTCTGACAACAGGGGCTGATCATAGCCATGAGTATAGTTCAAGCCATCGATTCTGTATCTTCTACAAGTATACAGTTCTATAGCATGGTATTGATGGTATCCATCGTAAACACAAGTAGGGGAAGAGTTCTAGGACACAAGGAAAAAATTACTTGGAGGTGGGGAATGTAGCTTTTGTTACCGTGGAGACCAGTTGATCAAAATGACCTCGATTGTTGCTCTGTCCTCCTGTCCTAACAGGTCGGCACTGTGAGTCTGTGGTGGACCTGTGTCTTTCCAAGCCGTGCCATAACAATGGGGTCTGCTCGATGAACATGAGCTCCAACCATGGATACACCTGTGCTTGCCAACCAGTAAGTTTGCTCGGCTTCACACCCACACACACACTCACACACATACGCACATGCGCCCGCACGCACACACACACACACACACACACACACTTTCGTATCCTCTTGCTCTCACTTGTTCTCATTTGCTCTTTCACTCTCTGTCCCCTGCTAATTTTGTTCCTCTTGAGTCCTGTGTCTACTTTTCTGCAACTCTGCACCTTTGACTCCGCATTCAACCAATGACTCATTAGTTTACTAACGACGCACGAAGCTCTGTTTGCATCCTTTTTTTTTTTTTGGTTTGTTTCAGCATTAACGGTACTTTTGTGGTTTGAAGATCCTGCCCTTTGAGTTTGCTTCACCTAGCAGCTTGCTGCATGCTCACTCATGCTTAGTGATTGTTGGAATAACTTGAATTTAGAAATAACATTTTTTCCTTAGTGAGTGTGTGTCTGCTGGCGTTTGTGTTCATGTGCTTTCTCCGCCAAATCTCGTAATGTCAGAGAAATAACACCATAACAGTTGTAACTTTGCTTACCTTCTTGTCACTGTGTTACCCTCCTCATGCTTGCATCAAAGTGGTTGAAACAGCATAGCTGAGGTATGTCTGCTTTGGAGGGATATTTCTGTCGCCACATGTGCTCTCACTGCACTGAACCAGAGAGGATACAACCTGTGTTATTTTGCGTGTTATGTGTTCCCTTGCATGTATTTGAATCAGTGGAAAGTGCAGGTTTCATTGTAATTGCAGTGCATAAGAATGACACTTACCTATGTGTTTTGCTTCTCAGGGATTTAGTGGCTTCAACTGTGGTGATTTTGAGGGGTACACTTGCGCCAACCTGCGATGCCAAAACGGTGGCACCTGCCTGTCAGGCAGCATCCCACAGTGCCGCTGCCCAGCTGGCTTTGGTGGCACGCACTGCGAGACCGTCCTGAACTGCCCGTGCCATAACGGCGGCTTGTGCGTGCCTGACCCACAGAACCGAAACCAGGTGACCTGCCGCTGCTCGCCGCCCTTCCAGGGCAAGTACTGCGAGAGGCTGATGGACATACCCGTCTCGGTGGCCACACCATCCTGCCCGTACGTGCAGTGCGAGCAGACTTTCAGGGACGGCGTGTGCGACCAGCAGTGCCGGAACCAGGAGTGCTCGTGGGACGGCGGCGACTGCTCGCTGCATTGGCCCAAGCCCTGGGAGAACTGCACAGCGCAGGTCCACTGCTGGGACCTCTTCCGCAACGGCCGCTGCGACCCTGAGTGTGACAACCCAGGCTGCCTCTTTGACAACTTTGAGTGCCAGGGTCCCTCGCCTGCACCCAGCCCGTGCAAGTAAGAGACAGATCCTGGTGTGCTTTATATATTTAGCATCAGAGTGATCATAAATTCAGTTTCATAATTTAATAAGTAGAGCAGTAATTGATTTCCTCATTGGATAGAGATAGATATGCCCGGGTTGTTGATTACCATTGAAATGTTAGGAAACGATTTTGCCCATAATGTTGGTTTGTAGCTTGCTCCAACTCTCCAACTTTTTTTTTTTTTATTATTATTATTATGCCTTCGCTACTCTCACCTCTCTCTGTTTATTTGTCTTTGCCCCTTTCTCTTTATCTTCTCTCTCTCTCTTTTTCTTTCACCCCCACCACCACCCAGGTATGAAGAGTACTGCAAGGATCACTATGCTAATGGCCACTGCAACCAGGGCTGCAACACGGAAGAGTGCGGCTGGGACGGGCTGGACTGCTCGGGCGACGTGCCCCCCAAGCTGGCGGATGGCACGCTGGTGATTGTGGTGCTGCTGCAGCCCAACGAGCTCAAGCGCGACCTCAAGGGCTTCCTGCGCACGCTCAGCTCCTTGCTTCACACCAACGTACGCGTCAAGCTGGACGACCAGGAGAACACCATGATCTTTCCATACTACGGCGAAGAGAACAATGGCCAAGGCGGAGTAGCAGCCTTGAAGCAGCGGGGCAAGCGGGAGGTTACGAAGGATGCCATTGGGTATTAGCAGCACCCCCGTCAACACACACACACATGCACATAAAAATACACATACACACACACACAGACTTTCTCTCTTCCCCATCACCAGAAACTTCCCCTAGCACAAGTTCACTTAAGTCTGGCTTGACTGACAGTGCACGTGATGCTGTGGTTCTCCCCGTGTCATCGGAAAGCTAACCTGTCTGTCTGGTATTTTTCCTGCAGCTCTAAGGTGTACCTGGAGATTGACAACCGCCAGTGTGTGCAGAACTCCAAAGAGTGCTTCACCAACACCGACCTGGCCGCATCCTTCATTGCGGCGGAATACCTCAAGTCTGGCCTGCCCTACCCCATCCACTCTGTCAGCAGTAAGTTCCTCCTGTCATTACTTTCAAGTAATTCCTCCCAAACTATGTACAACATGATTGTTTATTCCTTTGTGTGTATATAGATATATGTGTGTGTATGTATATATTTTCCCTTCCTTTTCCTTTTTTGTCTTTCCTCACTGATCTCATTGGCTGTTAAATCTGTCGAGTCATGCTATACGTGTTCCATCTGAATCTCATCATCTCTCACCTTGTCTGGTGTCGCAGGTGATCACACAGCGCCTACCTACACGCCGCAGTGGCTTTACCTGTGCGCGGTGGCGGCGGCCATCATTCTGGTCATCCTGGTGCTGGGCGTGCTGGCAGCCAAGAGAAAGCGCAAGCACGGCATCCTGTGGCTGCCCGACGGCTTCTTGGCCAACAACAACAAGCGCCGCGAGCCTGTGGGCCAGGACGACTTCAGCCTCAAGTGAGTTTCCATCAGAAAGGCAAACCACACACTACACCCTGTAATGCTTGTATGGGAGACAAACCTGCATCGACAGACTTTGGGGAACACAGAAGAGAAATTTCCGTGAGGAATTTATAACGATTCCTTCAGAGGACAGATTATGCTTTTATTTTTTGCATTTATGTTGTTTTATTTATCTATCACATAGGGATAAACCCTTTCACTTACTTGACACTTAAAACACAGACACACACACATGCATTATAACATAGTCATGTCTTTATCTTTTCTAACTGCGAATCTCATTCGACCTCCCCGCTGCAGGAACATGCAGAAACCTCAGGACGTTCTGATGGATGGCAACCAGGGCCAACGCTGGCCACAGGAGGAGGAGCATCCACCCAAGAAGCCCAGGGTGCGTTTCTTGCATCATCTTAGATCAGTCTGCTCGGTCCACTCCAGACGGTTTAAACCTAAAGATGGCCGGCTCTGCATCAGGCCTTACTCTCTTTCTCTCTCTCTCTCCTCCTATCTAACAGATGACCACATCTCAGATGGAGGACAAGCCCTTGTTGCCCATGGACGGTGGGGTGGACAGGAGGGAATGGACTCTGCAGCATCGCAAGGCCGCGGACATTACCCTCACACCACCACAGGCCGACCTGGACATGGACTGCCTAGACGTCAACGTCAAAGGACCAGGTAATGTAGTGATATGTGTGTATGGCTGCTTTCCCCCATAACATTATAAGCAGGTGTCCAGGTGTGCTGTTGGGTGGAGTTTGGTGGATCTACTAAATCAGGCACCGTAGTTCTGCACATTTCAATGCAGTTTCAGTCACGTGAATTTCTCCCTGCTGTGTGTGTCTCCTCCAGATGGTTTCACCCCTCTCATGCTGGCATCATTGCGCAGCAGCGGCGTGGAGTGTGGCAGCATCCTGGGCGATGAGGAAGAGGAAAGTGGCGCCGACGAGGCCGGTTCCAACGTCATCAGTGACCTCATAGCCCAGGGTGCCACGCTGATGGCGCAGACAGACCGCACCGGAGAGACGGCGCTGCACCTAGCCGCCCGCTACGCCCGGGCCGACGCCGCAAAGAGGCTGCTGGATGCCGGTGCCGACCCTAACGCGCATGACAACATGGGCCGCACGCCCCTCCATGCTGCTGTGGCTGCAGATGCTCAGGGAGTGTTCCAGGTCAGTGACTGAAGCCCTGCATTTGTATTCTGTCCAATTCTTTTATCTATAAATTGAATAAAGGGGTATGTCAGGATACCAGCTGTTCCTCTCAGAGTCTATTGACCTTGAACAGGATTTAAAGCTACCTTTAGTACCCACCTTAGTTACTTGGCCTTCCACCCATGCTGTCACCCATGTACAAATATACATTGGACAGAAAAACTAAAGAAACGCGGGGGGGGGAAAATACAGAATATAATATAAATAATAAAAAAATAATAGATAATTAGTATTGCTATCCAGTACCAATTCAGCCTTGCTCTGCAGAAGCCTTCAGTTCTTTTTTCTGTAAATTCACGCCCATCTTTGACTAGGTTCACTAGGTAGCTACAAAATGAAACCACATGGTTGATTTCCTTTATACCAGAGGCATGTGGAGCTTACAGATGTAGTCATTGCATAGATTTGACTTCAGTTTGAAGCAGAGAAGATTTCAACCTGATTTTCTCCCTTTCCATGTTTTAACTAACTTACATGACTGGTGTATTTCTTCTGTCCAGATTCTGATCCGCAACCGTGCAACTGAGCTTGATGCCCGCATGAATGACGGCACCACGCCCCTCATCTTGGCAGCGCGCCTCGCTGTGGAGGGCATGGTAGAGGAACTCGTGCACTGCCATGCAGACGTCAATGCTGTCGATGATCATGGTAAGCCAAACTTCCTGTCTGTCTGTGTGTACTCTCTGTCTCTCTCTTCCACTCTCTCTCCCACTCTGTCTGGCTTAAATGTTGGTCCACACCTCAATGATGTATTCTCCCCTGATGTAATTTCAGGCAAGTCAGCTCTGCACTGGGCAGCAGCAGTCAACAACGTTGAGGCCGTTCTGGTCTTGCTGAAGAATGGGGCCAACCGCGACATGCAGGACAACAAGGTAAGTTTCCAGGTCGACACTAAGGCTTCAGCATCACTGGCCTGTCAGGTGCCTTTTTTTTTTTTTTTTTTTTCCTCTTCTACCAGAGGCCAAGATATATTCATGCAAGCAAAACCTGCAGAGGTCAGTGCCTGCCTCTGTAAGGAGAAAATTCTGATGTTTCAGCAGTTTTTCACACAAACCTGGAGAGCTTAAAAAAAAAATCTAAAAATATACTAGAGCTCGTTATGGAGTATCATTTTTTATCCACCAGTCAGAACTGCTGTGTAGAGCCATATATAAATGAACAAGCATGTGTTCTGTAGTTGCTGAGTCCCTGTTCACAACATTTTCAGGCATAATAAAATGGATGGTTTAGGAAGGTCCTTTTCTTAGTTTTTTAGTTTTGGGGCATCAATCCCACCCCTTTAGGAGTTAGCCAAGTAAGCAAAATCTAATGGATCTCAGTTTCAGCAGGGGCTGTGGGCACTCATGTGTTTCTCCCTCATCTCTCTCCCCTCTTCCTCTCTTCTTTTCTCTCTGTTCTCTCTCTCTCTCTCTCTCTCTCTCTCTCTCCTCTCTTCTCTCTCTCCTCTCTTTTGCTGTGTTCCCACTCTCAGGAGGAGACACCTCTGTTCCTGGCGGCCCGGGAGGGCAGCTTTGAGGCGGCCCAAGTGCTTCTCGACCACTACTCCAACCGCGACATCACAGACCACCTGGACCGGCTGCCGCGCGACACTGCACAGGAGCGCATGCACCACGACATTGTGCGCTTGCTGGACCAGTACAACCTGGTGCACAGCCCGCACGCCGGCCCCGGACAACTTGGGGGCGGCAATGGCGGCGGGCACTCTTCCATGGTGTGCGGGGGTGCCGGTGGCGCCGGAGGCTTCATGGGCATGAGGCCCGGCCCACAGGGCAAGAAGAACAGGCGCGGAGCCGGCGCAAAGATGGCTGGGGGTGCCAGCGGCGGCGGTGCAGGCGGTGGACCCAAAGAGCTGAAAGACATGAAGGCCAAGCGCCGGAAGAAGCCAGCAGGAGGCGAGGGCCCCGCAGGAGGAGCAGCCCTGTCCGTGGGAGGAGGTGGTGGAGGAGGAGGAGGAGCGGGAGCTACAGGGGGTAATGCTGTTGCCGCCGCCGCTGCCGCTGCCGCCAACGGCAAGGGCCCAGGGCTCTCAGAGAGCTCAGTCACCATGTCGCCCGTGGACTCACTGGAGTCGCCACATTCTTACGCTGGAGATGCGGCGGCAGCGTCTGGCGCTGCCACATCGCCGCCGCTGCTGAGCAGCCCCACGTCACGCCAGCTGCTGCCGCCTGTCAGCCAAATGCTGGCCAGCCAGCAGCAGAGCTGGGTGGGGATGGGTAAGCATGTCGGTGGCGGCGGTTACGGTGGCGGTGGGGGCTCCATGTTCGGCACCATGCCCCACCAGATGGGCGCCACGCACCATGGCATGTCCCAGCACCACGGCCCGGGCCTGCTTGCACCCATGAATATCACCATGAGCCGTGAGCAGTTGCCGCCCATCGTCACCTTCCAGATGATGCCCGGCGGAGGCCAAGCTCTGCTGAAACAGCCCCAGATGCCCGGGCAGATGCAGGGCCAGGGCCAAAGCCACCCGCAGCAAGGCTCGGCCCACTTGCACTGCACCCAGATGTACCCCATGTCCGATGTGGGGCTGTCACATGGGATGCATACGCTCTCCCATGCTCACTCACATAGCCACTCAATGCCTATGAGCATGGTGGAGGGCCAGGGGCGCCAGCTACCGCCTTACCAGCCGCTGCAAAGCCCCGTGGATAAGTACCCAACGCCGCCGTCACAGCACAGCTACGCCACCACCGGCTCGGAGGGCACCACACCCGGGCACCCCACGCAGCCAGCCAGCGAGCACCCCTACCTCACCCCATCACCCGAGTCCCCTGACCCCTGGTCCTCATCCTCGCCCCACTCCAACTCGGACTGGTCGGACGTCACCACCAGCCCCACGCCGCTGGGGAATGCGCGCGCGCTCGCCCAACCCTGCCACACACACATTCCAGAGCAGGCACAGCCGCAGCCACCTGCGCAGCCTCAGACGCCGCAGACCCAACAGCCGCAGCGGAGCAGCGTCTACGCCTGAGACTCCACAGACTGCAGACGCTGCTCAGCTCCAGTCAGCTGAGCGCGCTGGTGGAAACTACAGTGTTTTTCTTTTTTTGTCTTTTTTTGTTTTGGTTCCCTTTCATTGTTTTTATGAAAGAAAATACCTTTGTCTTAACCTTATATATCCACTAGTTACTGTCTCCTGATGTCTATTTTTAATGCTTTTATGCCTATGCACTTCAGTATTGGTCGTGTGTCTGTATGTGCATGTGGATGTGTGCGTGTGTGTGTGTGTGTGTGTGTCTGTATCTGTGTGTGTGTGTGTGTGTGTGTGTGTGTAGTTACTGAATTCTTCTAATACTGCTCATTGTGCCCAAGTAAAATAAGAGGAAATGTATTCAAAGTAACCAGCTAGGGTTAGAATGTCTCATCAGTTCTGGTAGGTCCAACGCGTTTGGGCCTTTCGGACAGCAAAAACAATCATATCAAAAGAGGATTCGAGACTGATGACGGCTAAAAACAAATGACCTTAATGGATGAATGATGCTTGGCCACGATTAAAAGGAGTTTGTGTCATCTACAGACAGTGATAGAACTGTGGCCACCAAAGCAAGGGACGCTTTATGATACTGCCTGTGGTGGGCTGCCTTTGTATTCTTCTTTTTCAACTTGTGCTTTATACACTTTGAAGGATATTTGGTCAACGAAAGCTTTTCTTTCTTCAACGTTTTTGAAATGTTTTCGCAAATGTTGCTAGTGCTTCTTTGTGTATCCAGTCTTTGTTAATTTAATGATGTAATGTCTTTTTGTATGATGGGTCAACTTGCTTTAGGAGAGATGTTATCTTGAAGCTTAAACAGACTTTTATTGTTCTTAACAGATAGAATCTGTGTGGTGATTTGATTGTTTTTTGTCAAGGATTAATTCAGATTTTGCTCAAAAGGAGCAGCCCCTCAAAAAAGGGGTGCACTCAAAGGCCACAGCACACAGGCATGACTGCTGAAGGTGTGGTTCTAAGCTGAACTGTGGTGTTAATTGTTTGATCTTCATGCTTCCTGTCTTTTTATAAGTATCACTCTAAAATGGCCTAGCATCTTTGTTACTGTGTATGTGTAGGCTGTGCTCTAGAAATGAAGGTCAATGGGAGGGTATGGCCACCGACAACTTTGTAAAATTGGCACTAATGTTCTCCAAAGGTAACAATGGAGAAATTTAAATCTTGTTTTGGCAGTGATCATGCGTCATGTAATTATTCTTTTGAACAGAACAGTCTTTTTTTGTGTACTAAATAGTGACAAACATGGTGCAGGCATGTTTAATTTTTTGTGTTGAAATTGAAATATTGACAACTGGAAGCAGTGGTAACCATATTAGTATTGCCCCACGAAAGTTTAAGTGTAAGACGATTCAACGTTTTTACAAGCATCGTCATTGTAATCACTGTTACGGTTTTACTGTTTATACTGCCTTGTTATTGCTCTCACTGGTTAAACTGTTTCTTAATTTTCTGAAATTATGGTGGGTCTCCCAAATCAAGTCTTCTTTGTTCATCCACTATATTGCACCTATTTGAGATCATTTCCATTTTTTAAAAAAAGATATTGT